>VOPJ01016564.1:0-22295 GCA_014673585.1 Semibalanus balanoides
ACTCTCTATCTTGTTTTTCAGTCTGCTGGCAAGTTGTTCTTTTTGTGCTTCAATTCTTAATAAATTCAGCATATGAGGTCGTTTAACTGTTGGTTTAATTGGCGGCGCTGTGGGCAGAGGTGGCACTCATAGCTCTGTCAAGTGTCTTCTCAGCTGTTCGCAGGGCGCCGGAGTGCTCAGTCATAACAGCAGCGGGCAAACCTTAGAAACAAGAGCCGTCTTTGCTCCTTCTAGAGATATCTCGTAATGGCGTCTTCCACTTCGATCTCAGTATCTTGTGTAGGCATATCAGACTTTCTCAGAGTTGAGTTATGAGTCGACTCATGAGTCAAACATTTTTGGACGAGTCAAGAGCCGATTCGATTCAACTGCAAACTGATACATGAGTCAATAGTCGATTTGATTCAATTTGTTTGAAACAACACTTGAGTCAAGAGTCGAGTCAATTCTTCGGCTGTGAGTCAGACTTGAGTCGATAAAAAGACTGAGTCGACTAAAATGATAATTAAGCCGACTCCCCTTCCCCCTCCCGAGCAAACCAGCTAACACTAGATCATATGCGAAAATGCGATCCTCCTGACACCCGACCTGAGCCTACCCCCACCCACGAGCCAACCCGAGCCTACCCCCATCCACGAGCCGACCCGAGCCTACCCCCGCCCACGAGCATACCAGTTTTCATTAGATAAAATGCAATTTTGCTGTAACCCGACCCCGCCCCCATTCGGTCAACAACGAGTAATAATTCAACATGTTATGAGTAAAATTAAGTCGACTCAAATATATCTTTGAGTTGGGTTGACTCCGTTTTTGAAAACAGCACTTGAGTCAAGAGTCGAGTCAATTAAATTTGTATAAACAGCATTTGCGTCAAGAGTCGAGTCGATTCATTTATTTAAAACAGCATTTTAGTCAAGAGTCGAGTCAACTCAGTCAGTTCTTCGGCAGTTGAGTCAGAACTGAGTCGACTAAAAATGGGTCATAACAACCAAGTCTGGTGTTTAGGTATACAACCTTTTAAATGTAAATACAAAAGCTATTGTGGGAATCTGCGACCGCAAAGTTGAGTTTGTCGAGTGTCGGATCTCTTTCAGCCCATAATGGTTTACGGGGGCATTTCACACACGAATTAAGAAGACGCATGCATTTTTTTTATAGATTTAAAGTTAAAAATACATAATTTTGGTTTTCTATGGAGCCTGTGACGTAAAACGGCACAGCCCAGAATTTTGCATTTTTTTGTTTTTATTATATACCGCCGACAGGTACAATAACCCAATAAGAGACGGAGTCAAGGAAATAAAAACAGATAGAAGGAGCAAAGCACACAATGTTACATGGTCAAAGGTTTCGCTTTGATAAGTTAAATACATCACATTGTTTTGGCGGCATACAAACACTTGATTACACATTTGACATCAAGTTGCGTCGTGTCGCCAAAGAGTCCAAGCACTCGGGAACATTCGTACAGTAGGGTTGTTGCTCAGAACGTGGTAGGGCGACAGACATCACCCCGTTCTTAAAAAGGGATCTGTCACCTTTTTCAAAAGTTCTCAAATTTTACGCCGCATTGTGACTAAATATTATAGTAATTGCTGAACCGACACCACGAATTAATCATCTCATTATGACATCTTCTCGTTTACTCCACTTAACATGTGCTTTAATTTCATAGGAAACATAGTTTTGAATATTTGGCTCGGATGATACAATTCCGTCATATGAAGGATTTATTTGGTAGAACGTAGAGAACAAACACAGCTATGTTCAATACCTCCAAGCTTTTTGCTATCATCGTTACTTGTCTATACCGGTGTTACTGGCTAATATCCTCGGTACAGTCCCAGGAAATGTAAACACACGTGGTCGACTGCTTATCCCAAGAATACTTGAGCGCCTCGTTAAAAGAGAGATGGTACGACAATCGATTTATAGTATACCTTGCTAATGCTAATTTTACTCACTATTAGGAAGTTCTTTGTAGGAAAGTATGTCTAAAACCCCAAACTCAAATATTCTTCTGTGATTCGACCTCCTCGAGTGGTTGTTTTTAGACTTATACCATAACATATTGCCAATGCCAAGCACGGGAATTATGACTATCTAACTATCAATATATGTATAAGGTGGACAGATCCTTTTAATTGTCTCCACTTCTGGCAGATTAGGACATGTAATTAATTGGCCGGCTCGCGATGAGAGTGTGGTTTCTTGCGAGGAACTGAGACCAAATAATTCCCACTGGACTTTAACCTTTTATTAATTTATAACCTTAAATAATAAATTAACCGAATCTATCCGCGACTCCCAACAACCCATGCAACAAAAATAAAAAACAGTAATTGGCTCGTGACTAGTCGAGACAAGTGAAATCCCGTAAGCGACTCCAATAGCTTGGATCAAGCAGGTGTGCAAATAGTCCAAGTGAGTCAGATGAGCAGGTTAGGTTACACGAGCCACAGCCAAATCAAAACTTATCGTTGTAACTCTAATCCAGTGCGAATGGTGTCCTCGAGATACTTGGACAGCACCATCGACCAGATGATTCTGGTCACTACTCCAAAATATAGACAGCGATAGTGCAGTTAAAAGCCGTGATAGAGGAGCTGCCTTGGAACTGCGACCAGCCAACGCAACGTTGATCGTTTGATAAGTGAGCGCAAATAAATCTCCACTAGGGCACGATTCTCGCTCCTTTCCCGATAAACGGCACGTCCGATACAGTCCAGATATCATCCGCGAACATACTCTATCATAATTGTGAGAGCCAAAGGTCAATTTGGAAGTTCTAAAATTCCACCACCTAAATCGCGCCATTCTACAATACGCGATCCAAGGTGATGTCGTTGATGGAGTATGACGTCAAGACAGGTTTATTGCGTAAAGTAAATGCTATGACTTTGCATTTTATCGGATTTAGTTTCAACTTCCAAGCATTAGACCAAGCACAAAGGTTTTCCAAGTCGGTGCTGAAGGCACGGCGTCATCTGGTGGGATGCGAATCCGCCTATAATCAGAGCTTCAGGTTCGTCGGCGTACAGAACATGTCGACGATATGTGAGATCGGAACATCGTTTGCAAACGTAAAACGAACAAGATCGGACTCTCCACCATATGCTTGCCTTCTGGCACCCCCGTACATCAACAGGCAGCCAGGGCTATGACTGGTCTTCCTCGCCTTCTATGCACCACACCACTTGCTCTTCCACATGAGTAGGACTCAAACGACTGACAGGCGCACCGGGACAGATGATAGGAATGATTGAAAGCTTGGTGAAGAAGAGGCATGGTTGACACTGGTAAAAGCTGATGAGTAATCAGTGTAGATTACATCTGTCTGGAGACCGTCGACGATCGAGTCCCATAACTGCTTCACGAGGCAGGTTAGGTTTGTGGTGCAAATATGTAAATAGGCATTAGGCATTAGGCATATAAATAGGAATACAAATAGGCATTTTTTTCGGGGGGGATATCCAGGGGTAGGGTATTCACCTTGCCTGTTATCTCAATAGAGTAGGCGGCACAGCTGTAACTGTTACCGTCCCGAGGTGTAGATCAAAGGCAGGTAGCGTCTGCTCCATCCTCCAGATTATTTAGCTGTATCACTTCTTCCCGAGTTCTTATTGAGAGACGGCCCGGTCCCATGATCAACGGCATGCCATTCATTGGCCTAAGACTCTTTGGCAGCAGACTCAGGCCCCGGGATTCCCAGACGGTGCGGTTTGACCGTGCAGAGCCGGCGACACCGGTGGTGAGTTGGCAGCGGGACAGCGGGACAGCAGCTGGCACGGGACAGGGGCGCTGAGTTCTCTGCGGTATGTCAACGATACCACTGCCATTCGGCTATTTGACGGCGAGGGCTATGACAGACAGATTACCGTGGGATAGACGAGCTGCGGGAGCAGGAAACGCTGGAGATTGGCTGCTGGAGCAGTTAATGATCCAGCCCCTATTTGGCAAATGTTGAAGTAACACATGATAGAGAACTGTGCCCACCATGGAGCCGCTTGATATGTGCCCGAATATTGAGTACGGATTTTGTATCACCTGAATGGCAACTGCATAGTGGGGACTTGCACCGTTGTTTTGTGGGCGAAAGATGATTTGTGGTGTAAAGTGATGAGTCAACATTGTTGTTGAGAGGATAAGGTAGCACCGCCCCTAAGAGAGCACCACCCACTTAATATTTCCCATATTAACCGTTTAAAGGGAGTGTGCCTACTCACATCACTCCAGGCGAGCAACCAGGATTTTCGAAAGGGGGGAGGGGCACGACCTCAAGGGGGGCCCGTCGGACCACGAGGGGGCCCCACCATTGCGGACCCAATAAGGACCCCTGCACATATCAGGGGTGGATCCAGGGGGCGTACCCCTCCCCCTCCCGCCTGTTTCCGAAACTATAATTTGCTTCCCCTCCCAAGAAAAAAACACAAAAATACAAAAAGTTCGGACGCATGTATTGTATTGCGCATGTACGCATGTATTGCGTTTACAGTCCCCGCGGTTGCTATGGTACACACTAAGGTCCGGCTTCTTTCTCCGCTGGCGTATGTTTGACGGCGAATTAAGAAACAACCGTATATGCATTCAAACCGCATTACTGAGAGCTTCAAATTTATATATCGACGCATTGCTTCACCCTGTGTATTTGCTGCTTTTAAGCAAAAATCCATTTTTAGCGTTTTCGATGAAAACAGATGGTTTTGCATAAAAACAGCCCATGGACAAGGTACACCAATGCGACAATATATTATAAATTTGGGTGAAAAAGCTAGTCTTAGCAATGCAGTTCAATGGCATCTCGAATGGTGCGATTTTTAGAACCTGGAGTTATTGGGGTATATTCTGTAACGCGACCTTACTGGGGGGGGGGTGTATTAAAAGCCTCCCCCCTGATCTGCAAAAACTACTTTGAACCGTCTTTAAAATTAGAACGCATTCGATAGCCTCTATCTAAAGCTGTTTGAAGGAAATATATAGTTCTCTATTCCTCAGTCACGATAACGTTCACATGTCACGGTCAAAATTAAAAAATTGTTGGTACCGTGCATCAAAGTCCGGTGGTCTCTGCATTGTCGCCTCATAAAAATGGCGATATAAACGCATAATAAGTTGGGTTAATTGGTATGATTTCGGCAATGTTCTGACAGCTCTAACTACCATTCTAAGCAAATTTGGACCTTGGGTACAGGTCACAAGGTCCATCCGAGGTCACGAGTTCAAACTGAAGATTATGGTCATTAGGGAGTTGTAACACATGTTTATGGTTCTTTATCGATTAGAACGAGAAAAAATAGAAATTTGGACATTTTGTTCTATATAAATTGAAAAAAAGGAAATGCAATTTTACGTAGGTATAATGTTTAAAGAATGTAACTAAATATATGTTTTACAGTAAAGGTGGTCTAATTTGTCTTTAAAAGAATGTAACTCAGTCATTTTTGAAGATATTGACATCAAACTTGCTACACACATTTATTGGGGTCATTTCAATTATATGTATTCCATTTTTTTTATTCGAACTTTGTTTTGACAAATTAAAAAAAAAACATGTCTTTGGATTTCTGAAAATTTTGAATTTAAGCAAATTAAAAAAATCCGAGACAGCAGTTTAATAGTCCAACTTATTACCTGTCGTTTAGTGTGTTACAATTGAGTTTATCGTCAAAACTGTACTTTTGACAGCGTTTCCCGCAAACCCTCATTTTTCAACAAAAAACGCAGATCATGACGTCACTCTGCCGTCATTTCCGGTTTACCTATCATAGCCTTATCTCTTTCCATCGGCCAGAATGTGTCAAATTGATGTGAGACAAGGTACTCAAAGTTTGGTGACGATACCGATGTTTTTTTAGGAGATATTGCAGAATAACGGGAGGGGCTATAAATAGTCCCCGCAGTAACTCGCGGGTTAATTCGCCGTAAAACATACGCTAGAGGAGAAAACAAACCGGACCTTAGTATGTACCACACTACCACAGCAACTGCGGGCCCTGCACCTACAGTTACAAACGGGCTGACGACACACACCCTGACCCCCTTCCCACAATCATCAACTTTATCGCTGGTGGCTGACGGCCTGTAAATTTGACCCCACGCTCCACATTTAAAAAAAAATATATATACGCATAAGAAGGCCATAAGGATAATCTAGGGTCTCCAGTTTTGCTGATAAATTTGCGTTCCCAACCCAAATAGAATGGTGTCTTTTAAAAGAAAAAAAGTCCAGCCATTCCTGAGCAACCGGACAGAGGCCCACGGGGCTGCCTCATAGGGGCCTAGGGGGCCGCATTTCGTAAGAAGGTACGTGCCTGTGCGCCCCCTTGCGTGTGCCTCTGGGCATTGCAGATTGAAATATATTATGTAAAACTTTGACTTTCATTTTATTGTTTTCATTTTTAAATACAACAAAACAGGGGCCACACGGGGCCACCGCAGAGGGGCCTAACCAGCCCGCCTCTGAGCAGGAACGTAGCCAGGGAGTGGCCGCCCCCCCCCCTCTCCCCTGGAGGCCAGGAAGCGCTTTTCGGTGAGCGCAGCACGCCAAAAAAAGGCCGACGAAACTGCCAAGCGCGGTATCATGGACACTATCAAAAGTCTGGAGACCACGCCAAGTAAGCATGGTCTTTGGAGAGTTTAGAGCACTTCAGAGGCCCTTTAGGGACCCCGCCCAACAGGACCCTCTCTGAAAGCCAGAAGGCCCCATGGACGTTCAAAAGGCCCCTGTTGAGGTCAAAGCCCCTCTGGCTATACCAAAAGGATCCCTGGGCGATTCAGAAGGATCATGAACATGCCGAATGGGCCTGTACCAGCACAGAGGGACCCCTGGGCAGGTCGGAGGGCTCCTGGAAAGATTGGAGGGGCCCCTGAGCAGGTTAGATGGCCCCTGGGAATGTCAGTAGGGTGACAAAGCAGCCAGAGCAGTTCCTTACCAGGTATTAAGGGCCCCTGGACAACCCTGAGGGCCCCTGATAAATTCCAAAGGGCCCTATGTATGTCAGAGGGGCCTTGACCAGACTAGAAGGGTCCCTGGGCGGGTCAAAAAGGCCCCTGAACATGCCTAATTGACCTTAGTCAGCACGGAGGGGCCCAGTGCCTAATGGGGTCCATTCAACGCTCGGAAGGGGGCCCTTTAAACGCTCGGGAAGGGGGTCTTTGTCAGGCACCGCCGCCCCGGGCAAAATCCTGTCTATACGTGCCTGCCTCAGAGGGACCCCACGAGGCCACCTAAGAGGGGCCCCACGAGACCGCTTCAGAGGGGCCCCTCGGGGCCGCCTCAGAGGGGCCCCCACGGGGCCGACTCAGAGTGGCCCCACGGGGCCGCCTCAGAGGGNGCTCTACACACCGACACCGCTCTACACACCGACACGGTGTGTGGACACGACACGATGTACCGACACGGTGTCAGCAGCGCAGTGTCAGTGTCACGGCTAAGCTGATGTTTAGCTGAGGTCCAACGCAGTCGGACAGCAGGCCAGCCAGTGCCGGGATTCCGACAGAAACGTGTCGGGCCAGCGGACCGGCCTGTCCGTTCACCACCCGTATCCAGGGTGACCGGTATGTGTGCCCGTCTCCGGGGTGACCGGGGCGCAAACCAGAGACAAAACAAATCGATAGAACTGCAGACACGTCTTGTCAATTCGTACTACGAAACAAAAACGTACAACTGTATTGATTTATCCCTGGCAAGCTGTCTCGGGTCGCACGTAAGGACCTCACATCGTCATGTCCTGAAATTTGTAGCACCAAAACAAAACAAAACTTCCGCCATCGTGTCATAGGTTGTTGTCGATTTATTCACCTCTGCAGGCAGGTCCGCCGGGCGACAGCCTGTCACCGCCGGCATCAGTCACCTTACACAGAAGTCGAATCACCAGATCAGTCTGCAGCAGTTCCCCTGGTAACGGGCGGCCCGGGACCACCGGAAGCGGAGATCTGACACGTGACCACACCAGATCAGTCCGCAGCAGTCCCCCTGGTAACGGGATGGCCCGGGACCACTGGTGGCGGAGATCTGACACGTGACCAGCAACAGTACGTCCGACCAGGGGTCCATACTGCATACCCGATCAGTCACCTCTGGTTCAGGCACAGGGCAAGTCAGATGAAAGATCGGAGCTCAGGCCGGCCTGGGATAACGACCAAATACAGCCAAGCATCTCCTCTCCCAGGGCGTGTGTTCGGGGGTTTCAGGGCACCACAAACTCCGGGGTTATGTGGCACCTATCATCTCCCAGGGAAAACAGCTCCCGACAAAGCATATCAATACTGCCATGCATAAGCCACTAGAGCGAAGAAATGCACCAAGGGATGCAGCGCGGACCCCGCCGTATGAGTAATGGTGTAAGGACACCAAAGAGTGCTATGTGTGACGAGCAAACGAGTGTTCCGATGCCCACTTCGATCAACGGACGCCGCTATGAAGCAACATTGCCGTTTGTAAGCTGTTTGACAAACTTTCTGACTGGAGAGGACTCTTACATGTCAAACAGGTTATCGCACGGATCGACCTGACTGGAACGGACAACATTGTTTTTGCGTCCTACCTGTCCGCGACACATGATCAAAAACCTACAGGGTGTCCCAGAATTACCCGAACATCTGTTGTAAAGTTAATATCGCTACTGCACTGTACTCCCGAGCGAAGCTACGGTTGTCAAATTGTTATTATATAATTCTCAACAGTCGACCGTTACTATCACAAACACTCAAACAAGGTCTGTCGTGGCCCAGGAGTCAGTTGCTAGGCTAAGGTTCAGCGGCGGGGGTTGTTTTTCGTTTTTGCGCCCAAGCGCTAAACCGGCAACTTTGGGGCATGAGTACAACCTGGGTTCCGCAACAGAGCTGTTGACATGGAGTTTTGCTGGACAGCCTCAACAGTGCGTGCAGCAGTTCGATACAAATCGCACCCAATTTACCAGTGGTTGAAGCGTGGCCAAAGGTGGGAGACGACCTGGTCAGCAAGCCGGTCGCGAGTTCTGTCTTGGAGGGGGGTCCCGGGCCGCTCAGGGTTCGGTTCTTGGAGCCGAATATGGTCCAGCCTGCTGACCCTCCGTGGTGGCGGCCGGGCTGTACATCTGCAGTGGGTGCATCTCATTGTCGGACTGCCCGGTAATGAGCGGGCGGACGTCCTCGCCGGGGAGGCGTCGGTCTGCCGCCAGGTTGGACCAACCCCTACCAGATGTCCGCACCGCTATGAAGACCGTAGTCCGCGCTGCACTCACGGCGCTGAAAGTTGACTGGCCGGCTGGTCTCTTTCAAGTCCATCATGGGAGACGACTACCGACGCCTGTCCCGCGGTGACGACCGAGACGCTGCGATAAACGTTCATCAGTTGCGCGCCGGTTCACTGGGGACGGGCAGAAATCATACCTTCATCGGATCGGCCGCCGGCGACCCGGAGTGTGAGCAGTGTAGCACGGGGCTGCCCGGCCTCCCTCTGCATGCGTCTGCAGAGGGAGGCGGACACCCCTGAGCAAACGTGCTCCTCCGGTGCCCTGGTCTGGCCGGGCCCCGTCTTCGCCTACTGGGTACCATAATACCCGGCAACCTGACAGACTGCGAGATGCGGACGTCGTGCGGCCTTGGCCGCGGTTACTCCGCCACAAGGTATGCCCCCTCCGGGGCTAATGGCGCGGCCTCCTAGGCTGCGCCAGGAGAGACAAACAAACAACAAAGCAGCCGGTCGCGACCAAAACCAAGCTGCATCCGGCTCGCCAAGAGAGTGATCGCGATGGCGCTAACAAGCGCCACCAATTCCCACGCGC
The DNA here is from genome assembly GCA_014673585.1 of Semibalanus balanoides. Classification (NCBI taxonomy): domain Eukaryota; kingdom Metazoa; phylum Arthropoda; class Thecostraca; order Balanomorpha; family Balanidae; genus Semibalanus; species Semibalanus balanoides. The sequence continues at coordinate 9,768 of VOPJ01016564.1, forward strand.
AAGCTGGGTCCACAACGCCTAACCAGGACTGGCTACATCACATCCAAGTCATCGGTGCATCGCTATCTCCGCGAAAAATTATGATTGCGGTCTCCTAAGCCGCAAAAAGGTAGAAATTGACCAAAATGTGGCGCACGCACCACCTCAAGTTCGCAAGAGACCACACAAATTGGACCAAAAAAGACTGGAATCGCGTAGTGTGGTGGTGCCGATGTGGTCCATTTGAGACTTTTTCCACCCCGTAATCGGCAAAATCGACGCGAGTGGGTGAGGTCAGACAGTGCCGACGTTCTCGCGGTTGAAACGGTCAAGCGTCCACAAAAAGTGCAAGTGTGAGGAATGATGATCCATTGTGCCCTTTCTGAGCTGCACGTGGTTCCCTAAAAAAACACCATAAATGGAAATTAATACCATCAGAAAATAATAGTAAAAGAATAACTTGATGCTGTGAAACGGACGGCCACAGATGGATCGGTTTTGAAAATAAAATTGGTGGAAGGTCAGGATCGAGCCATCTTCATGCAAGGCGTTGCGCCCCCTCAAACGATCCAAGCAACACAACAGTGGTGCAGAAATACATTTTCTGGATTTTGGGAGAAAGCCATATGACCTGAGAATAGTCAGGACTAAAATTAAATTAAAAATATTTGGGGCATCATTCAACAAAAGATTAATTAAGAGAAGCCTGTCACAAGCATCATTGGACTTGTGCAACAGCTAAAACGGGCGGGGCTAGTATTTCTCCGGTTGTTCTGGCGAATATAGCTGCCGATATGCCAAACTGAATAAGTCACTGCATTGCTGCTTTAGGTGGCTATGTTCGTAAATAAAGACAAAAATTATATTTGTCTTTTTCTTCGTGTAAGACGTCAAATAGCAATGTTCGGGTAATTCTGGGACACCCTGTAGTCACGGCGGTGATAGTACACTACCACAGCATAGGCAGTCTTCGGTAAGATTGATGACTATAGCAGAGGACCAAAAAACAAAACAAAGGATCAGTAACTGCAGTTGTCGGTACACGCCCCTGATACTCATTCTGTGAAGCGGCATCCCAGCCCGGCAATACATACCCGGCAATCAGCAGAAGGCGCAGAAGAACCAGGCGCTGGAAGACATTCACGGCACCTTGTCCAACGGTATGGAAGGACGGGCAGCCACCGGTGGCCACGCGAAAGTCACTACCGCCCACCGGTGTTCAGCAGGTCAGGCTCACAGAGAGACCGACAGGTAGACGACTGAGACGGCGACAGGCAGGCGACAGACGACCGCCCGAGACGACAGACGACCGCCCGAGACGACAGACGACTGCCCGAGACGACAGACGACTGCCCGAGACAACAGAAGACTGCCCGAGACACAGTCCTCTCAGAGGTGTGGCGTCCGCGCTCTTAATTAGCTTCCTGGGACCGCGAGCCGCACTCGACACCTCACAACCCACTCCTTCCGCCCGCCGTCCACATTCACCACTCACACCTGTCCTCCTCGAGAGGACAACAGAACCGTCTTCCAGCGAGTGTCCTCCTCGAGGACAACACAGCCGCCCTCGGACGACCACGGAGCCTGCGTCCTCCTGGCGAGGACCCCTCTCCTGACACACAGAGCGCGCTCAGCTCCTGACGGTGCGGCGGCGGCCGGGGCGGTACGGAGACTGGAGACTGCAGCAGGCCGGACGGCACAGGCCACTAGCACCACTCGCCCGCCGCCGCCCGGCGCCGCCGACCGAGGCGCCCGGGTCGGCCGGGTCACCGGGCATTATCATCATAAAGGGCTCGGACGGGAAGTCAGCCGACCACGGCGGAAACCAGCCCGGCCCGCCGGCCATTTGCATGAGAATCGACACCGCCATGAGCCGCCCGCCGCCGCCGCCGCCGGGGGTGGTGTGAGGTGAAGTGAAGTGTATGTCGCGGCTCGTCATCCGAGGACCAGGGGTTGACGCGACCCTGCGGAGGATCGTTCAGCCTCCCCCGATTCCAAACGGTGGGGGGGGGACACGTCACAAACGGTGCCGGTCGACTGAATGTTAATCGCCGCGTTATGTCGCTCATATAGGCACAAAGAACAGCACCTGCTGAGCGCTAGGATGTCGGCATCCAAGGCTATATAAGAACTTGGCAACCACCTCTACGCCAGCGAGAGGCAAAGAGTATGACCCTGTTCTGTTCTAAAGAAAAGAGGGGCGGACGAGGATAGCCTAATGTCAACGCCGACTCCACCAAATCCGTCGCTAGCCCACCAGTAACGATGGACCTTCACTTGGCCGGCTGAACTGCGACCTTTCAACACCCGCGTCCCACAGCGCCGAATCCACCGGCCGGTATCGCACGGGGTAACGCAAAACAAGTCCCCCCCCCCGACGACCGGGAGATGATCACATATGCCGGCTGGCAGCCCTGATCAGCTGATGTGCCGACTGGCAGCCCTGATCAGCTGATGTCGGCTGCAAGCCCTGATCAGCTGATTGTACCGCTGGGCAGCCCTGATCAGGCTGATTGCCGGTGGCAGCCCTGATTAGCTGATGTGCCGGCTGGCAGCCTGCTTGATCAGCTGATGTACCGCTGGCAGCCCTGATCAGCTGATGTGCCGAGCTGGCAGCCCTGACTCAGCTGATGTACCGGCTGGCAGCCCTGATCGCTGATGTGCCGGCTGGCAGCCCCTGATTAGCTGATGTGCCGGCTGGACCCTGATTTCAGCTATGTGGCCGACTGGCAGCCTGAATCAGCTGGATGTGCCCGGCTGGCAGCCCTGAATCAGCTGATTGGTAACCGCTGGACAGCCCTGATCAGTGCTGATGTGCCGGCTGGCAGCCGCTGATTAGCTGATGTGGCCGGCTGGCAGCCCCTGATCAGCTGATGTGCCGACTGGCGACATGATCAGCGCTGATGTGGCCGGCTGCAGCCCTGATCAGCTGATGTACCGGCTGGCAGCCCTGATCAGCTGATGTGCCGGCTGGCAGCCCTGATCAGCTGATGTGCCGGCTGGCAGCCCTGATTAGCTGATGTGTCGGCTGGCAGCCCTGATTAGCTGATGTGCCGGCTGGCAGCCCTGATCAGCTGATGTGTCCGGCTGGCAGCCCTGATCAGCTGATGTGCCGGCTGGCAGCCCTGATCAGCTGATGTGCCGGCTGGCAGCCCTGATCAGCTGATGTGCCGGCTGGCAGCCCTGATCAGCTGATGTGCCGGCTGGCAGCCCTGATCAGCTGATGTGCGGCTGGCAGCCCTGATCAAGCTGAGTGCCGGCTGGCAGCCCTGAATCAGCTGATGTGCCCGGCTGGCAAGCCCCTGATCAGCTGATGTGCCGGCTGGCAGCTAATCAGCCTGATGGTGCCGCTGGCCGCCTGATTAGCTGATGTGCCCGGCTTGGACAGCCCTGATTAGGCTGATGTGCCGGCCTGGCAGTTCCCTGATCAAGCTTGATGTGCCGGCTGGCAGCCCTGATCAGCTGATGTGCCGGCTGGCAGCCCTATCATGATGTGCCGGCTGGCAAGCCCTGATCAGATGATGTGCCGGCTTGGCAGCCCTGTTAGCTGATGTGCCCGGCTGGCAGCCTGAATTAGCTGATGTGCCGGCTGGCACCCTGATCAGCTGATGTGCCGGGCTGGCAGCCCTGATCAGCTGATGTGCCGGCTGGCAGCCTGATCAAGCTGAATTGCCGGCTGGCAGCCCTGATCAAGCTGAGTGCCGGCTGGAGCCCCTGATCAGCTGAGTTGCCGACTGGCAGCCCTGATCAGCTGATGTGGCCGGCCTGGCTACCCTGATTAGCTGATGTGCCGGCCTGGCAGCCCTGATTAGCTGATGTGCCGCTTTGGCAGCCCCTGATCAGCTGATGTGCCCGGCTGGCAGCCATGATCAGCTGATGTGCCGACTGGCAGCCGCTGATCAGCTGAAAATGGCCGACTGGCAGCCCTGATCAGCTGATGTGCCGGCTGGCAGCCCCTGATTAGCTGATGTGCCGGGCTGGCAAGCCTGATTTAGCTGATGCTGGCCGGCTGGCAGCCCTGATCGGGCTGATGTGCCGGCTGGCAGCCCTGATCAGCTGATGTGGCCGCTGGCAGCCCTGATCAAGCTGATGGCCGGCTGGCAGCCTGATCAGCTGATGTGCCGGCTGGCAGCCCTGATCAGCTGATGTGCCGGCTGGCAGCCCTGATCAGCTGATGTGTCGGCTGACAGCCCTGATCAGCTGATGTGCCGGCCGGCAGCCCTGATCAGCGGATGCCCTCGGATGGAGCTACCTCAGCTGCTCTGACCGCTACTCCGCCTCCCAGTCTACCCACTGCAGCCCAGCCTGCCGCTCCGCCTCCCAGTCTGCCCACCGCCGCCCAGTCTACCCACTGCCGCAGCCTGCCGGGGCCGGCTCGGCGGGTCACGACAGCCAGGTGCCGCCCCGGGGCCGCCAGTTCGACAGCTCGCCAGCACTGACGGCACCTGTGGCGCTCCGCCCATTCACTGTCGCCAATAACACGCACATCAATTACTGTAACGACCGCGCCGCTACCGCCGCCGGGCCACCGCTGCCACCGTCACCGCCACCGTCACTGCCACCGGGCCGTACCCCGAGAGCGGCGGCTGTTGTTGTTCAATCTGCCGCGGCTAATCCCTAGCCGCAGTGGTGGCGGGATTCCAATGGCCCCGTCATCCGTGGAGGGAGGACGAGAGGACTGGAGGACGAGAGGACAGGAGGAGGACGAGAGGACGGGAGGAGGACGGGAGGAGGACCGACCTCATAACCCCGATGGCCAGGTGACAGACTGCAGGCGGCCGCTACCGGACTGGCACGTCGTGGCAGTCCGGTAAGACGTGGCACGTGGAAAATGGTGCCGCGAAATAAGCGCTCTAAGTGCTTTTGCACCTTGCCTTTACATATCTGTTTGTTTCTTGCTTTTGTGTTTAATAAACATCAATCAACGTCACCGGGCCGGGCCTGCTGATCGCGGCTCGCAAACCCCGCTCGCCAGGTGATCGAGAGATCCTTGCTGGTAGAAACATTTCGAGACAGCATTAGTCATGCATTAAGGAATATGAAAGAGGACAGTTTCAAACCTTGACACAGTCAACATAGTTCTTCACAACTACCTTGGTTCGTGAAGCTCCTGCGCCCCGGCAGCGTCACCATTTGAGGCGACTCGTGCGCCCCACACTATCCCCGCGGCGGGGCGGCTGTCCTCCGATCGATGACAATGTGCTCACCTGTGTCCGGGACCAGGTGGCTGGCCACGGCCGCTGCCTGCCCCCGGGGCCGGGCGGGGCAGAGGGGCGGGGAGAGAGAGGGGGAGAGAGGGAGGAGCCTGTGGGTATAAGAGGAAGGAGAGGGTTTACCGACAGAGCTCGGGTGGATGGCTTTACCGTGCCAGGTGGTTGCCGACAGACCAAGTGACGCCCCAGCCAGGTGGCGAGCGCTGGGGACGACCCCGTCACACACATAGCCACCCCCCCCCCCAACCGGCAGCATCCAGTTGGGTCGATCGTGACGGCCCGATGTGGATCGATCGTGACGTGCGAGTTGGATCGATCGGTTCCCAGCCCAGTAAAGCTCAGCAATCAGTTCCACCGGCGCGCTTAACGCACCGTCGCGTCAGAGCAGTGAGAGGCATGCTAGCATTGCAGAATTTCAGCCCGCCCACCGTGCGTATTGCCGCTGAACTGAAGCGACGTTTCGATAATGAATAGAGCGCTTACAATAGCACTTGCCTGCTGCAGACCTCGTCGTGCCAGATTGTCGAGATAACAGGACAGTTATAGCTCCGGTAATGTTCCGCAGTTTTCTATCCATCGAGATCAGCCTATCGACCGCGACTGAGGTACCCACTCGGAGGATCGTGCACGGCGAGTACAGCCCCGATTATAATGTCATGCGGCGTGCCCCGCCACAATGGCCTCATCTGGTCTGACATACGGCGCGGTGAGGGGAGCCGCGGCCACCCACAGCAGTGACGGAGACTCTCAGGCGAAACAAATGACAAAAACATGGAGCACGAATTCCACAACTTTCACGTTCATAGTGGAAAAACAGCATGCACAAGGTTTTCTTTTCAGTTAAATTCCGAAATCCGCACGAGCCAAGGTATTCAATGAATGGATGCCTCTTCCATGTTGTTTGTAAACGTATGGATGGCTAGAAGCATTTCTTTAACCATGCGTCAGTTTCTTTGATTTTTTCCATCTTCGTTGACGCCACGCCGTCTCCGGATCCACCCCAATTAGTTGCGGGGACGCCCAATCACGGGGTGATGGAAGCCGACGCGACCGAGACGGTGGCGACTCTCACTAACGAACCGATATAGGATGTGAGACGAGACGACACTGAGACGCCGAGCGGTGACGCGGCTGGAGGACAACAGCCTGTGAGACTGGAGTCAGTGTGGACGGCCGAGTATGGTGCTGTCCGAGTCTGCGTCAAACGATCAACACACAGCGAAAGCGATCCGACTAGAATGAGTCGATTTATAATGAATGCAGTGGATTAATGAATACCATCCCTGAATGAAGTCCCTGTTATGAGGGAAGAAACTCTTCATAAGACACTCACAAGAATCTTGATTTTATCGAGTTATTGAAAAAAAGTGTTGGTGACCTCGAATGACCTCGGCTGACCCTGTAGAGGTTACTGAACAAAAATTACACATGGGTCTTCAAGCATGGCAAAGATAACATGTTCCATAAGGAATTGGGGTGATATCATGCGCATCGTCAGAAAAAGAAACATTTTAATATTTGCCCCATTGACTATTAATGTGGAGGTCACAAAATTGACTCGACCTTAGGTCACCGATATCCAAAATCCGAGATAAACAAATTGTTTGTACCCATGACTTAAGGAAATTCTGTAAGTACGAAAACGATCGCCCAAAAACTGTGGCTGTGATACGACCGCAAACTTTTTTGGAGGTGGGGTCACGTGACATAGCCTGGTGACCTAACCTGAGATGACCCAAGATCAATAATTTCACACCATGTATATAATTTATGTACGAACACCTGGGCCAAAAACGGCGGTGTACGCTGCACGCCGCTGTTTTTTCAGCTATCCTCGAAGAAAAAAAAAACTTCGGGGATCGTCTAAGCACCCCCGGCACGGCGCTGGTTAAGAGTCAAAGGAAACACAAATGTAACGAAACAAAATGGAGATACCAATGTACCAGTTCAACTACTCCCACGCTCATGAATTATTTCCGGCCGCACAGAAAAGAGCCACCAAACGACACATCAACAGCTTAGCAGAGCAGCTGAGAGGAGGAGGGGGGTGATGAACATGCCTTCGGGGCCACCTGTAGCGTCCCGACCTTACCGTAGTAACCCGAACGACGCTTCTGCTGGCTGGCTGCAGGTGGACGAACAACTCAGTGGTACGTCTAGGCGACAGGGTCTAAGTGTACTCAAGGTACGCAGACACGGGGAACGAGGCGCTTACACACCACGGTAGATTGGAGCCGGAGGGACGGGTACGACTCTAATAACCCTCAATAATCCTGTCTAGGTTTAAAACTCTTACTACAGAGTGTGAGGGTCTTACTACATGGTTCCGCGACTCAATGAGATGAGAGGGGAAGATACTGTTCAGAGTACATTGAACTGCGTTTCAAGTGGAACACATCGTCACCACTGATGACGTCACGACCAGCTCGTTGTAATAAGACCAAGTGGCCAGGACCTACCTCCCATATCCTTGAGTTTCTTGGCATACAGTTTCAGCTGCTTCTTGTACTTTTTCACCTGCTCCGCGAGATTGTCAATCTTTTCACGAAGGTCCTGAGAAGAAGAAAAAAAAACCACATGTTAGCCTGACCAACCAAGCAATATAAACTATATCCAGCTAGCAATGATCTCTCCTGCAGCAAATCATCGATGGACTCTTATCAAACAATACAATACAATACAATACAAACGACTGGCATTCTCCATTCATACCCACTGCCAGCAATCCCAATCTGTTCCACATCGTCGTGACCCTAGAAGAGACCGGCCCGCCATCAGAATGCAACCAGACTGCTGTCAGCCGGCCACACACACTCCCCACACTACAAAGCCTCGTCTGAAATGCTGCCTAAACTGAGCCCACCCGGTGGCAAGCCACGCCTCCCGACACCAGCAGCGCCTAGTTCGTGACCTGGCGGCACGCGTGTCTCAGTCGACAGACAGCTCGACAGAGTGTGGTGAGGGACTGAGGGACTGAGGGGGCTGAGAGACTGAGGGACTGAGGGACTGAGGGACTGAGGGACTGAGGGACTGAGGGCTGAGGGACTGAGTGACTGAGGGCTGAGGGACTGAGGGACTGAGGGACTGAGGGACTGAGGGGCTGAGGGACTGAGGGAGGGACTGAGGGACTGAGGGGACTGAGGGACTGAGGGGCTGAGGGGCTGAGGGGCTGAGGGACTGAGGGGCTGAGACTGAGCTGACTGAGGGCTGCTGAGGCTGAGGGGCTGAGAGGCTGAGGGGCTGAGAGGCTGAGGGGCTGAGGGGCTGAGGGGCTGAGGGGCTGAGGGGCTGAGGACTGAGGGACTGAGGACTGAGGGACTGAGGGGCTGAGGGGCTGAGAGGCTGAGGGGCTGAGAGGCTGAGGGGCTGAGAGACTGAGAGGCTGAGGAAGCTCCCCGCCCCTCGAGGCTGGTACGGCGGGTCTCCAGCGGTACCGGCCGAGACAACCGGCCCAGAAGAGGAACCAAGTGACGAGAACTTGATACAGAATGACATTCAGTTTTGAGTTTATGCTATGACAATCGCACGTACGAAGAAGTTGCCAAGTCAAAGGCCTCCAAAGGACTGTCGTTCAAGCACTTTCGATAAATAAACACATTCCATGAGCTATTTCGCTCAGCATGAATATACAAGTTTGCGTAAGTGTGCACCAAGTTTCCATTTATTTTTCACATCTGCTAGGCAGCGTCCTCCAGGGCAATACAGGTAGCAGCAAAAACAAATATACATAGTATGTTAACAGTTACAGGTTGGAGAGACTTACTAACAACAAATAACGTTGCTCGACTAAACTTGACCAAATGCAGCACAAACTTGAATACCTAGTCAAGTGCTTTACAGCCAACGTGTTTTTTTCAACAACATTTTCATTATTGTACCTATTCTAGTTTTGTAATCTACCGTACGACAACGCTGTTTCAGCGGCACTGTAATGCATCTGTGTATGACACTGTGGTGGGTAAATAGTCACTTGTTTTGAGCCCACAAAGATACCGCAAATAAATATATATAGAAATAAATAAACGCATCCCGGTCGGCAACTTCAGCGGTTATCAACCAGTCCTGTCGAGTTGGCACACCCGATAGCACGATTAAACGAATAATAACCGCTCAACCACATGACGATAACACAAGTAGCTCAAACAAACCTCTTATGTACAAGCGGAGCGATTTTCGAAGTGGTCGTCTTTTGAGACCAACTGGGGGCTGGTGGGGTTATCAAAAGGACGGGGGCTGGTGCGGGTTATCCAAGGACGAGGGGGCACCCGGGTGTGGGTTAATCAGAGACCGGGGCTAAGGTGGGGTAACGGGAACGCGGAGCAGTGGGGTTATCAGACGGGGCTGGTGGGGTTCTCAGGACGGGGCGTGGGTGGTGTATCAGGACGGGGCTGGTGGGGTTATCAAAGGACGGGGCTGCGTGGGTTATCAGGACGGGCTGGTGGGTTATCATGACGGGGCTGGTGGGGTATCAGGACGAGGGCTGGTGGTTGTATCAGGACGGGGCCTGGTCGGGGTTTAACAAGGACGGGCTGGTGGGGTTATCAGGACGGGGCTCAGGTGGGGTTATCAAGGACGGGGCTGGTGGGGTAATCAAGGACGGGGCTGGTGGGGTTAACAGGCACGGGGCTGGTTGGGGTACAGGAACGGAGGGCTGTGGGGTATCAGGACGGGGCTGGTGGGGTTATCAGGACGGGGCTGGTGGGGTTATCAGGAACGGGGCTGGTGGGGTTATCAGGACGGGGCTGGTGGTGTATCAGGACGGGGCTGGTGGGGTTATCAGGACGGGGCTGGTGGGGTACCAGGACGGGGCTGGTGGGGTTATCAAGACTGGGGCAGGTGGGGTTTTATCAGGACGGGCTGGTGGGGTTATCAGGACGGGGCTGGTGGGGTACCAGGACGGGGCGTGACGCGTGCTCGCGTGTCCGGGTTATGACGAAGGTTGGAGAAACGTCGGAGTCGGGTGGTTCGCACGCCATTGGTGTCGGGACGGCACAGGATCTGACAGCGAGCTTCCACTAGGACACGGAGTCTGGTAGCGACCCTACACCCGGGGACCAGGCACGGGATCTGACTTTAATCCTCCACTCGGAAAGGTTCGGGTAGGATACGTCAGATCACGGGGAAGGAATACTTTGGACAACAGACACGATAATGACGAACACAGGTCTCCGGGCGCGAGTTGCATGCCATTGAGTCGATTTTAAGTTATCGGCCGTGACCGCGGGTCCCAATAACCCGGTGCTTTGTTGTGGTCTCTGGCTCTAACCAGGCTCCCAGCCGTGAGCCCAACTCACCAGGTTCTCGGCAGTGAGCCCAACTCACCAGGTTCCCAGCCGTGAGCCCAACTCACCAGGCTCCCAGCCGTGAGCCCAACTCACCAGGTTCTCGGCGGTGAGCCCAACTCACCAGGCTCCCAGCCGTGAGCCCAACTCACCAGGTTCTCGGCGGTGAGCCGGGTGATTTCGTGCTGCATGATGGCCTCGTTCTGTCCGAGCTGCGTCTGCCCCAGGTTGCGGCTGATGAGCCTCTGCTGCCGATCGTTGTCCGCCTTGAGTTGCGTCATCTCCTCGCGGTTCTCAGCGTCCATCTGCAGCAGACGCACCCGCTGCTCCTTCTCCAGGTGCAGCTCCTCCGCCAACTGCCTGCCGGGCCACACAGACACACACACACGGGTCAACAGTGGCTCGTACAGGGAGAACACAGGTATACACACGGGTCAACAGTGGCTCGTACAGGGAGAACACAGATATACACACGGGTCAACAGTGGCTCGTACCGGGAGAACACAGGTATACACACGGGTCAACAGTGGCTCGTACAGGGCGATGCAGCTAATGTAAAATCACAAACACAGATCAAGTGGGTCTGCGGGCGCGTCGACATACACGGGTCAACAGTGGCTCGTACAGGGAGAACAACAGAGATACAGCACGGGTCAAACAGTGGCTCGTACAGGGAGAACATAGATATACACACTGGTCAACCAGTGGCCTCGTAACAGGGAGAAACACAGGTATACACACGGGTCAACAGTGGGCTCGTACAGGGAGAACACAGATATACACACTGGTCAACAGTGGCTCGTACAGGGAGAACAACAAAGATATATCACGGTCAACAGTGGCTCGTACAGGGAGAACACAGGTATACACACGGGTCAACAGTGGCCGTACAGGGAGAACACAGGTATACACACGGGGTCAACAGTGGCTCGGTAACAAGGGAGAAAACCATCAGATATACACACTGGTTAAACAGTGGGGCTCGTAACAGGAGAACACAGATATAATACAACACGGGTCAACAGTGGCTCGTACAGGAACACAGGTATACACACTGGTAAACAGTGGCTCGTACATGGGGAGAACACAGATTATAACACACGGGTCCACAGTGGCTTCCGGTTACGGGAGAACACAGATAATACACATCTGGTAAACAGTGGCTCGTACAGGGAAGAAACACAGAATATACACACGGGTCCAAACAGTGGCTCGTACAGGGAGAACACCCGGTATAACCGGGTCAACAGTGGCTCCGTACAGGGAGAAACACAGGTAAATAACACACGGGTCAACAGTGGCTCGTACAGGGAGAACACAGGTATAACAACACGGGTCAACAGTGGCCTCGTCAGGGGAACACAGATATACCACACTGGTCAACAGTGGCTTTTCGTACAGGGAGAACACAGGTATACAACACGGGTCCAACAGTGGCTCGTAACAGGGAAACACAGGTATACACACTGGTCCAACAGTGGCCTTCGTAACACGGAGAACACAGGTAGTACACACTGGTCAACAGTGGCTCGTACAGGGAGAAACACAGATAAATTACACACGGGTGCAACATGGGCTCCGTACAGGGAGAACGACAGATATACACCGGTCAACAGTGGCTCGTGAACAGGAGAACACAGGTAATACACACGGGTCAACATGGCTCGGTACAGGGAGAACACGAGGTAACACAGCGGGTCAACAGTGGCTCGTACAGGAGAACAAGGTATACACACGGGTGGCAAACTAGTGGGCTCGGTACAGGGAGAACACAGATATAACAACACGGGTCCAACAGTGGCTCGTACAGCGGAGAAACACAGGTATACCACGGGTAAACAGTGGATCGTACAGGGCCGATGCAGCTAATGTAAAATCCAAACACAGACAAGTGGGTCTGCGGGCGCGTCGACATAACACGGGTCAGACAAGACAGACAGACAGACCAGGACAGACGGACAGACAGGACAGACAGGACAGAACAGGACAGACAAGGACAGACAGGAACAGACAGGACAGACAGGGCAGACAGGGCAGACAGGGCAGACAGGGCA
>VOPJ01016565.1:0-45082 GCA_014673585.1 Semibalanus balanoides
ACAGGGCAAGACAGGGCAGACAGGGCAGACCAGGGCAGACAGGGAGACCAGGGGCAGACAGGGCAAGACAGGGCAGACAGGGCAGACAGGGCAGCAACAGGGCAGAACAGGGCAGACAGGGCAGACAGGCAGACAGGGCAGACAGGGCAGACAGGGCAGACAGGCAGAACAGGCGCAGACCAGGGCAAGATCAGGCCAGACAGGGCAGACAAGGGGCAGAACAGGGCAGACAGGGCAGACCAGGGCAGACAGGGCAGACAGGGCAGACAGGGCAGACAGGGCAGACAGGGCAGACAGGGCAGACAGGGCAGACAGGGCAGACAGGGAAGACAGGGCAGACAGGGCAGACAGGGCAGACAGGGCAGACAGGGCAGACAGGGCAGACAGGGCAGACAGGGCAGACAGAGGCAGACAGGGCAGACAGGGCAGAGAACAGAACAGACAGACAGACAGACCAAGACAGACAGACAGAACAGAACAAGACAGACAGAACAGACAGACAGACAGACAGACAGACAGACAGACAGACAGACAGACAGACAGACAGACAGACAGACAGACAGAAAACACGCATGCACGAACAAAGATCACAACTAGGCAGATACAGACACGGAGTCAGGTGAACGAAATGCATACACAGACAAACGCACACTGACCAGACCGGACCACGTACTACTCAGGTACGACTCAAGCCAGCCTTCGTCACAAACTCAGGTTCAACTCGAGCCAGACCTAGTCAGAAACTCAGGTAAGACTGGGGTCAGACTCAGTCAGAAAACTCAGGAACAACTCGTACCAGACCTAGTCAGAAGCTCAGGTGCCCACACGAATGTACAGCGCCGGTAGCACTTCGACGTACTGTTCTTTTAGCTGGCCGCCGCGGATGCGTCCCTCTTTACACAGCCGGAAAGATAGACGATAAATATAGGCGATAAGTAAACACAGTCGCAAACAAACGCTTTCAATAGGATGATACGACCATGATGGAGAGATAACACATATTTGCACATAGCCACAAGTTTGACCACTGGGACACATCAAATGCGCAAACAATATCAGCAAGTTCGCGCAAAACAAATGAGGAAGTTGCAACTTTAAGACTTAGACACCCTACACTAGCAATAAACACGAAATAAATATCACTTGCCTGCAATGCAAAGCGTCCTACAAACCCGCGCCTGCCACCCACTTACCATGTACTACACGTCGTACACACCACTGCACATGTTCGTCACGCATCGCGTAACAAAATCCGCGCCTGCCACCCACTTACCATGCACACGTCGTCAACCCACTACACAATTTCATGCAGTCACTGGTCAAACGCCGCGCCTGCCACCACATACCATGTTACTACACGTGTACAACGCACTACCAATTGTTTCGTCACCGCACGCGTACAAACCCGCGCCTCACCCACTAAATGTACACCGTCGTACACACCACTACACCAATGTTCATTCACCGCCACGCGGTACAAACCGCTGCCACCCATTACCATGCACTACACGTCGTACACACACTTACACAATGTTCATCCGCCACGCGTACAAACCCGCGCCTGCACCCACTACCATGGCACACGTCCGTCACACACCCTCACAATGTTCATGCACGTCAAGCGTAAAAACCCGCGCCTGCCACCACTTACCATGCACACGTCGTACACACCCACTACACAAGTTCATCAGTCACGCGTACCAACCGCGCTGCCACCCCTTTACTGCATGCACACGTCGTAACCACTCCAATGTTATTACGCCACGCGTCCAAACACCGCGCCTGCCACCCACTTACATGCAACGTCGTACACACACTACACAGTCATCAGCCACGCGTACAAACGACGCTGACACCCTTACAACTGCCACCGTCGTACACCACTCACCACAATGTTCATCACCCCGCGTAAAACCCGCGCCTGCCACCCACTTACCATGCACACGTCGTACACACCACTACACAATGTTCATCACGCCACGCGCGTCTGCGGCCGAGAACTGCACCGCATCACACCGTTCACGACACACGAGGCGGCCGCGGGCCACCAGTCGGCCACCCTTTTTCCCGCTCGGACCACGGGACAACCGGCCGCCTCAGACCGGCTTTGCTAGCGGCCGCTGGCCAGCGAGTGATTCACGACGGTACCTGACCGGCCGACCGTCCGCTGTGTGCATTGTCAGGTGACTGTCCGCTGGTCGGCCTGCCGAACCGGGCGGCGCGGGCGGCTGGAACGGGCCGGGGCGGCGCGGGTGGCTGGGGCGGCCCGCGGAACGGTCAGGCGGTCGGGTGGTAGGGTCAGCGGTGGCGGCGGACGGCACCGCTGGCCACCGCCGCCGCCACCGCCGGCCGCAGCTGACACCGCCGGCCGCGCGGTCACACCGGCAGCAGTTATCGGGCCGCTCACGGCGCACAATGGGCTGAGAACGACGCCACCCGGCAATAAACGCCAGAGTGCAGTCACGCAACATCCGACGAGGCATATTGCTATCGTGTTAATTACAAGTGGAGGGTGTCTTAGTCTTTAAGTTGCAGCTTCGGTGTGGACGCCGTATCGCCCCCACACGGTGGTGTGTGTGGGGGAGGGGAGGGGGGATACAGCGGCGTGGCGGTAGTGGCGCTCCTCTATATCGGTACGGTGTACACTGCACTCGAACGGTCATGATAGTGGGCCGCAGAGCTGGGCCGTGAACGACAGGCGGACGACATCGTACGTTTGCCATTGGTGATGCCAAGTCATCGCGAAAGGCAGATAACGCCACCCTAGGTATCAGTTAGTACATGCCTCCACTATCATATGTACCCTAGATGTAGCCGTCACGAAAATGACTACGCATTCGCATACATAACGATATGGCTAACTCAGCTTTCCTCCCTAGATGCACATTTTGACCATCGACCCGCGATAACAGTTACACTCGGATTACACTCGGAGTAACCTTCCCTCTCTGAAGCGGCGGTCTCTTTGAGGCCCATTACGGAAAGTGATTAGGCAGGTGGGACAACGGCACGTAGCCGTCGGCTGGGACCGGTCTGGCCGACCACTGGGATGCTGCGGGGCGGCGGACACTGACAGACCGCTGGCTATCCCACGGTCACGTCACCGCCTCATCAGATGACCTTCAGACAGCCGCGCGACAGCAGCCGTGGATGCTCGCACCCCATCGCGACCACACCGCTCCAGGAACATGACGTCACGTTTGGACAGATGGCATTCGAATTCCACGGAAAACGGAAACTGATTTTTTCCCACAGCTCCGCCGGACCGCAGCCGTGGAGCTCGCACCCCATCCGCGACCACCACCGCTCCAGAACATGACGTCACGTTTGGACAGATGTGAATCGAATTCCACGGAAAACGGAGCTGATTTTTTCCCACGAGCTAACAGCAAGTGAGCATTTGGTGCAAAGAAAGTGAATGAGAGTGAGACACTGTATTCGCGAGAGTTACGTAGCCACAAGATATATCAAAACATATTGTTGAACTGGTTATCGAGTTGCCTATTTCTGGATGCAATCGTTTACAAGGAGTTTAGTATGACCTTACATAAATTAAAAAGCGTACCTCGTCCCTAAAACATCCGTTGCTTTAGAATACTATTTGCTTAGCAGTAACACATGCTCTTAGTTATACTTGTTTCAGTTTTTGCGTCACAAACAGTCATAACAAGCAAGCGAATGCTATAGAAGACGCATACACGTGTTCATTTTTTATCATATGTGTTTTAACATGAACGACAATAAAATACAGTCATAACTATTAGACAACACAGCCTCGCATAAATTTATAAAACATTCGGGCCGAAACGTTATAACTATGCTTTCCCAACTGCAAAGGATTCGCAACTTATCACTGTCGGGATCCTTGTCATAACTGAGTAATGCAGACGAATAAATTAAAGTTGGAGGGCGTCCTTACCCTAATTTTAGCGTAAGAGCGATTAAGAGCGCCACGTAAGACATATGAACAACATGAGAACGGGACGCATGTAAAATACATTCACAACTTCTATTAGGATGTTAATTGATAATGATCTGGTCTTAACCCGCGCCGGGCCGGGAGGTGTGTGTGTGTGTGTGTGTGTGTGTGTGTGTGTGTGTGTGTGTGTGTGTGTGTGTGTGTGTGGTGTGTGTGTGTGTGTGTGCTGTTGTGTGTGTGTGTGTGCATGGTTGTGATGTGTGTGTGTGTGCTGTGTAGTGTTGTGTGTGGGTGTGGGTGTTGTTGTGCTGTGTGTGTGCTGTGTGGTGGTGTGTGTGTGTGTGTGTGTTGTTGTGTGGTTTGTTGTTGTGTGTGTGGTGTGTGTGTGTGTGATGTGTGTGGTGTGTGTGTTGTGTGTGTGTTGTGTGTGTGTGGACTTGTGGTGTTTGTTGTGTGTGTGTGTGTTGTGTGTGTGTGTGTGTGTGATGTGCCTGTGTGTGTTGTGTGTGTGTGTGGGTTTGTTTGTTTGTTTGTTGTGGGGTGTGTGTGTTGTGTGTGTGTGGTGTTGTGTGTGTGTGTGTGTGTGTGTGTGTGTGTGTGTGTGTGTGTGTGTGTGTGTGTGTGTGTTTACTCTTTAGACACCCCCCTCATCAGGGTTTTCCTGGATATCGGGAAAACGGTAGCGCGTAGCGCCGGCAAATTTTCAGTACCTGTTCAGTACAGCTCTTGCTATTTTTGACATTAGGTTAGGTCATGTGACCCCACCTCCAAAAAAGTTTGCGGTCCTACCAAAGCCACAGTTTTTGGTCGATCTGTTTCGTATTTACATGATTTCATAAGAGCATGACCACCTACAGTTCGTATATCGCGGATTTTTTTCATATCGACGACCTAAGGTCAGGACAATTTCTTGAACTCTCCATTATAAGTCACTGGGGAAATATTCAAATGCTTTCCATTCTGAGGATGCGCTTGATGTCAGCCCAATTCCTTCTGCATCATGCTATCTTAGGCCATTCTTGAAGACCAAGGTACAGTCTTTGTTCTGTTATCCCTACAGGGTCATCCGAGGTCACCAACACCTTTTGCCAATAACTCTCTATACCATCAAGATAGAGAAGTGGCAACGGCACCAATGTGTTTGTCTCGTCGAGACACGTCTCCCAATGTGCAACATGACCTTATTGGGTCACCACTCACTTGACCTCGACCTGAGGTCACATCTCTAGGTTAACTTAACCTGGTAATCATATACAGGATTCAAAGCGCCTTCACGAGACAAACACGATGGTGTCAAAATCACTTCCGAATCTCAATTAAGTAAACAGTTATTCGTGAAAACAGCTTTGGCCAAAAATAGCCTTTTTGACTTTCGATGACCTCTAGAGCCTAAATCATTGACTTGAGTTCAAATTTGAGGACCTGTTGGAGATTAAAAATTTAAATAGCCTTCGATTGCTTAATTATGTTCGCTCCCAGCTATCATAGCTTCCGAGGTAATTGAGAGTATCTGGAGCTAAGTCCTAAATCTGGAAAATATGGCCTTTGATGACCTCTGGTGACCCTAATATTGATCTGCGAATATGTTTTACCGACATAGTTTCCAAATGCTTTTTGACGGGCTCTCGAACAGTGTTTTTTATATCTAGATCCCATAGGAGCCGAGATAGAAGGGGTGTCGAGACACCCCCCCTGGCCCCGGCCCGAGGAAGGTGACGCCGAGCACCGGCCTGGCGCGGGTTAAGGGGCGCGCGCCGCATCTATGTTAATTACTGCATTACAACATGCAACATTTCGCTAACATGTAGTGGCTGTATTTAGTCTTCCCTTGTTCAGCTGCTTCCAACAAAGGATAACTCCAACAAAGGATCAAACAACTAGCACCTATACACACAATAACATGAATAACGGGTCATATGATTAACCCGTGCCCCGACAGCTGTACAAATGGAGCTAGACGGGAGGGGGTCAAAATGACCCCCTCCCCATCTAACTCGAAAATTAAAGGGGCTAGAAAGAAGAAGAAAAAACGTTCGAAAGCTTTCGACATTAATATTAGAAGTTACTTTGGCTATTTTTGGCTCCGGTCAATATTGAGGTCAATAATGAGGTCATCAGAGGTCATGCGGTCCCACTTTCCAGTTTTAGGACTTCACTTCGAACAACCGCAAATATCTCGGGAACTATGATACCTAGGATGCTGATTTCAAATATCAAGTATCAAGTCTGCTTAAGCTGTGGTGTCGGCTTCGGCTTCGAAATATTAGTCAGACTTGCCGATATTCGTGCTAGTTTTGTGATGGCACGGGCTACGAACCTTCGACCGCTGGAGCTGTTTCTCGTCGCGCTGTTGACGGTCAACATCGTGCACGTCATTTTGCACGCTGCCCGTCCAGCCACCCCGCCCTGGCCGCGCCAGTTTGAACGGCCCGCCGCCTCACCAGTCAGAGAGTTTGCGCATCGCTCAATAGATGGCACCACCACGAGACGCGACCCGGCCAGACCGCCGCCAGCTGACTCAGCGGCGGCGTCAGATGCTTCAGTGAATGGAGCGCGCAGGGGCGAGCCCAGGTCTCGGCGGAGGGGGAGGCGAGGTGGCGTCAACTGGAGCCGACACGGTGACAGCGTCTCGGAGCGACTCATCGTGGGCCATCTCAACGTACAGTCGCTCAAACCTAAGCTACCAGATCTCCGCACCGACATCCACTCAACGTACGGATTCGACATTCTAGCGCTGTGCGAAACATGGCTCGCGCCAAATGTCCCCGATCGGCTGCTAACGGTGAGCGGCTATAAGCTGTACAGAAGTGATCGGCCTGATGAACTGAACCTGCCGAAAGGGAAGGGAGGAGTAGCTGTTCTTGTACGTGATTGCTTAAGAAGTGAGCTGTTACCAAAACCAGACATTTGAATCCGCAAACGTCACAGCTAGAAATGTTTGGATTCTGTACATTTAGACAAGATAGCGTCTGGTACTAATTGCATCTGTGTATAGGTGCTAATAACTAGGTAGCGTCAACTCACTGCTGATTTCGATGATTTAGAAGGCCAGGATTCAGTCGATGTTGGCTAAATACCTCGATCCACACTTTGTGTATGCGTGATTTTAATCGGTGTGTTTTAAAAACATCTGTCAGAGACAATCATAGCATTCAGCGACTGTTCGAAATGTATGGCATTGTTGTAACCAATTGTACTCGCGCTACGTACCGCCCATCGCAGCTTTGCTAGATGTGATCGCGACCAACCGACCGTACCTTGTGCAGAGATCGGTGTAACGCCGGATGCCATTATGGCGGACCCCACGATTTTACCCGGATCATTCTTTTGTATCCACCCACTGGAACTGCCGCCACACAGCAACGCTATCTGAATCGCCGTCTGACAAGTAGGATTGATCAAACTGCTTTCAATCTCCAGCTGTTTTCTGCTGATTGGACTGATGTGTTTAATTCAGGGGAAACCATTCAGAAGTGGGACGCTTTTAGGCATACATTTCGTTATCAGTTGAATCTTGTTGCACCGCTTAGACGTGTCTGCGTGCGTGAGCTTAGGCCCCGCCGGTGACCGGCCGAAACGCCCGGCGCCTGATTCAGAGCCGCCGCGCCGCGCTCGGCGAGGGGAGCGGGGACGAGACATTACGCGTCAACCCGTCTCTGCCGAAGCCCGATCCGCCGTGACTGTGTGTCACTCTACAACCAGTGAAGTCAAGCGAGGCGAGGCCGCGGCGGCCTGTGGCGCGTGCTGAAACAGTGATAGGCCGCAAGCAGAAGCATGTACTGGACCGGAACGTTACAGCGGATGACTAAACGACTATTTATGCGTCGCATAGGACAACTGACTGCCGTAGTGTGCACCCCCCACTACCCGAGTTCACCTGCTCCCCCGTGTCATGACATGTTCTTTTAAAGTTAGCCCGATCGATTTTGACACCCTTTGCATCACTTTAGCGAAACATTGAAAGAATTCGAAATCATTAGATGCTGACGGTATTAACATTGACCTCCTCAGAAATTACTTCTTGAATAGGCTTGCCTTTGCTTGATGTGGTTAACGTCCAGCCTCGTCACCGGCTCTGTACCTGCTCAGTGGAACATGCATTGTTACAACCCCATTCCCAAGGGCAAAGTAATCAATGTTCGGCGGACACATAGACCAAATTTCTATTTCTACAGCCTTATCATGAAATTAACTGAACTGATCGTTCAACAACAACTTAACTGAATACCTTGATCACCACTTAAATTAATAACCGACTGCCCAGCATGTTACAGAAAAGCACATTCAACGAAACGGGCCTTGGCACGCCTTAACTGATTGTGCATTGCAAGCCATGGATGAAGGCAAAATTGTTAACTTGTTCTTCTAAGATTTGTCAAAATGCTTCGATGTAGTACCCCATTCCAAATTACTTGAAAAGCTATCACTTTATGGGATCCACGCTGCATGGTTCCGAAGTTACCTGGAAGGACACACGCAGCAGGTACAGATGCCGACTTCAGGGCAGTTCACTGGTTTCAGTCGAGCTGGACGCGTTGCAGCTGTAGCCAGTTCAAGCCATTCACAAACCAGAACGTTCCCATTGGGGTTTTCCAGGGGGCGCCCTTTCCTCGCCACCCTCTACCTTGCTGTACGCCAATGACCTAGTCTGTGTGTCCGGTGAGGGAGTTAAAATACTTCAGTATGCGGACGATACACAGGTTTTGGTAAGCGGCAAGAAGCGAGACTTGCCAAGCCTGATTGAACGCATGGAAACTGCACTAGCGGCTTTGTTCCGTTGGTTTTGTTCCAACGGAATGAAAGTTAATGCCGGAAAACCCAAAATGATTGTCCTTGGCACCCGTCAATGCGGGGATCCCGTGACCTCCCCCAGTCTCGCTAATTTTAACGGGCCCACAGTGACGAATTTCACGCGCGGTTAAAAAACTTAGGCTAGTAGTTGACAGATACTAAATTTTCAAACACATATTGACACCGTTACCAGAAAATGCACAGCGCCTGCTTATTGCACTTAGTCACTTCGTTCATGTTTATACCATCAAGCACTCAAGGTCATATAGAATCACTTGTACTGTCCATCGTAAGATACTGTTTGTCTTGTGTATGGATCGTGTGGAACTAGCCCAAATGCGAAGAATCAGGAAAAATTGTGAACTTTTGTGCCCGAGTTGTAACCGCGTCGGCGGACGCAGATGACCATGATATCGGAGCGATTGTTATGATTGGATGCTTACGGCTCAGCAACTAAGATTTTCACCGATATGTGCTGTGCAGCGTGTCATCTCGCATGGGAGCCTGCACATCTGAGTCTCCCCACATTCGCGGGTCCGCGTGCCATTGATTGTACCGAAGCACGAACGCGGTCATGCTAGAAACTTAGACATTGCACGCATACGCACCGAGTCCGGCCGACGTAGATTGTGTTAACCGTGGTGTTCTGTGGAACACGCGACGTCTGGTCCTGCCGGCCCTAGCTTTCGTGCCACTTTGATGGGCTGCCATGGAGAGCTGATGGTTCTTGATATGTAGACGAGATAGGGGAGATTCACAGTGGTGCCTATCATCATCATGTCTTATTGTCTTATAGGTTGTGTACATGCTTTTTATGAGTGTATTTTTAGTATGCCTGTTTAAAAGTGTTTGCTTCATTCAACCTCATTGTGGTCCCCATTTTACAAAACTATGACGTGGAAAGAGTGAAAAGCTCGTGTATTTGCGTGGAACTTTTTCGAATAAACTGATACTGATACTGATACTGATAGGAACAAACAAAAAAGCAGTACAAAGCTCTTGAAAAATGCAATCAGCATAGGTGACGGCAAATTTTGGCTCAGGTCAATAGTTAAGGCTCCAGAGGTCATGAAAGGCCAAAAATGCAATTTTTGTAAACTATTTTTCGCAAATAACTTTTTACCTTATATAGAGCAATATTTTTAACACCATTGTGTTTGTCTTGTCGATGCTCTTTGGCACATATGAATGGTGACCTGGTTAGGTCTACATCGAAATTTGACCTTGGGTCAAGGTCATATAGTGACCCAGGTAGGTCATGCTGCAGATGTACGACACAGAACGACCTCGGAACAGCAATCCAATTTTCTGCCATAGCCTTCTAAGACTTATCCAACAAGATCAGCTTCCACTCCTGGTTCTGAGCAACTCATCTGTTATCCATCAGCCCCGGTAGTTCGATCCCACAGCACACCTGTTACCCTGTTTCGGCATCCTGACAGACTGGCTATTGATTCAACTTCTTTGGAACGATTCAATTGATACATTTTAGAATCTGAATGATTCAATCACCGTTCGATGCATGAAGACAAATTTTGAGAATTGGTTCTTCCCGATTCAAAGAAGCAAAGCAAATATTTTAATCGATTCACGCTTGATTTAACATTTAAATACATGCAGTGAATACATGTTAGATCAATACAAATGAAAATATACATATATATGATGATAACAACATTGTTACAGTAATACTATTTCAGTATAAATGTTTGTTTATTAGGGTTTAAGGGCGCGCCGACACCTTTGGATCAATTTGCGACCAATTTCAGTATAAATGCATGTAGCCACTGGGACTGCATGTATATTGTATATGCACAATTTACCAGTGTACTTTAATCGTTAAGAGCAGTTAAATCTTTTGATTCAATCAGCCTTGGTTTGATGCAGGTTTTGATTCAATCACGATTCATGAACAAAAAATGTAGTGAATCATTTTTTTCCTTCGATTAATTCGGATTTAACGATTCTAATCGATTCAACCAGTGTCGAATAAATAACCAGTCTGCATCCCGATACCACCAGCAGTAACATGTCGATCAGTGTCCTTCTCTCCCATCTGCCGATTACCTGCTGATCTGCCCTGCGTCTCCCTGACCATACCTGTTGATCTGCATATCGCTCCTACCACGTACCTGATGATCTGTTTCCGCATCTCGCTCCTCCTGCTTACCTGTTGATCTGTTTCTGCGTCTCGAAGGCCATGAGCACCTCGCCCTCCTCGCTCGTGTCGCGGTCCTCCATACCCCTCATCGGCAGGGTGGCGTTGTTGGCGATCACGGTCCTCAGCTGGATGCATTCCTCCCGCCGCCTCTCCAGCTCATCCTGCAGATATCAAACATCAGTCATGATACAACTCAGCCGCCGTGAACGCTTACATGCGCACTCAGTTTACGGAAATACTCCTCGGGAAGGTCACAATAGTCGTAACTAACGGTAGCAGCAGACCAAAGGGCATAGTCATTGTCGTGAGGAAACAGATCAAATCACGCAGACTGCACACAAAGCATCGATATCCTTCAGGAACCGTTGAACTATGGCAGCACGGCAGCTGACGGGGCATCACCGATCTATCTGGAGTCACAGCGACGTCCACTGCCCAACACTGCTGCCCTCACGCGCCCCACGCAGCTCCTCGAGGATGAAGTCCGACAGATGATCGTCCCGTCTGGGCCTGAACACCAAAACAGTGTGTTAGGTGTACACTGGCATCTGGCTGACATACTGCATTCAATCACCCCGCAGTGTAAATCTTAACTGACAAACGACTTAAGCCGCCCGAGTCCGAAAAAGACCGGGAAGATGACATTTTGCTTACATTGCCTTCCACAGAAAATACATACATATACGTTATGTTCACACATCACATCTATAATTTTAAGTTGCCGGCAATTCCATACCATACCGTAGAAGATCGAGACTCGGTAAATCTAGTGTTGTAAATCTGGTGTTGTTGGGGGCAATTGTTGTTGGGGGCAATTCACCGGTGCAGGGCAATTCGCAATGTAAGTTGTACCATATATCTGGCTGTGTGTTCGCAATGTAAGTTGTGCCATATATCTGGCTGTTGTGTCACGTACATTCTGGCCCGGACCGGTACAACAGGCCCGTCCCGTGGGACTCTGTACATACCTGGAACAGGTGGAACTGAAGCCCCATTCTGGCCCGGACCAGTACAACAGGCCCGTCCCGTGGGACTCTGTACTACCTAGAGCATGTGAAACTGAGCCCCGCGGCCCCCAGCAGCCTGTACTGACCTGGAGCATGTGAAACTGAGCCCCGCGGCCCATAGCAGCCTGTGTACTGACCTGTAGCGCGTGGAACTGGCTAGCCCCGCGGCCCCCAGCAGCCTGTACTGACCTGAAGCGCGTGGAACTGAAGCCCCGCGGCCCCCAGCAGCCTGTACTGACCTGAAGCGCGTGAAACTGAAGCCCCGCGCCCAACCCAAAAAGGCCTGTACTTGACCTGGAGCTTTGTGGAACTGAAGCCCCGCGGCCCATAGGAAGCTGTACTGACCTGGATGCGCGTGGAACTGAAAGCCGCGGGCCCCAGCAGCCTGTACTGACCTGGAGCGCGTGGACTGAGCCCCGCGGCCCCCATCAGCCTGTACTGACCTGGAGCGCGTGGAAATGAAGCCCCGCGGCCCCCAGCAGCCTGTACTGACCTGAAGTGCGTGGAACTGTAGCCCCGCGGCCCCCAGAAGACTGGTACTGACCTAGAGCTTGTGGAACTGAAGCTCCGCGGCCATAGGAAGCTGTACTGACCTGGAGCGCGTGAACTTGAAGCCCCGCGGCCGCCCAGCAGCCTGTTGACCTGGAGCCGCGTGGACTGAAGCCCCGCGCCCCCAGCAGCCTGTACTGACCCTGGAGCACGTGAACTCGAAGCCGCCCCGGCCCAGCAGCCTGTATGACCTGGAACACGGATGGAACTGAAGCCCGCGGCCCCATCAAGCCCTGTACTGAACCTGGAACACGTGAACTGAAGCCCCGCGCCCCCATCAGCCTGTATGACTGGCATGTGGAACTGAAGCCGCGCCCCCAGCAGCCTGTTACTGACCTGGGAGCGCGTGGAACTGAGCCCGCGGCCCCAGACAGCCTGTACTGTACCTGGGCGCGTGGCACTGAAGACCCGCGGCCCCCAGCCCGCCCTGTAACTGACCTGAAGCGCGTGGACCTGTAGCTCCCCCAGCAGCCTGTACTGACCTGCAGCGCGTGGAACTGAAGCCCGCGGCCCCCCTGTACTGACCTGAAGTGCGTTGGAACTGTAGGCCCCCCCCCGGCGGCCCATGCAGTGTACTGACCTGCAGCGCGTGAACTGAAGCCCCGCGCCCCCAGCAGCTGTACTGACCTGCAGCGCGTGGAACTGTAGCCGCGGCCCCCTGTACTGACTGGAGCGCGTGGATGAAGCCCCGGGCCCCCTGTATTTGACCTGGAGCGCGTGGAACTGAAGCCCCGCGGCCCCCTGTTACTGACCCTTGGAGCGCGTGGCCACTGAAGGCCGCCGCGGCCCCCCTGTATGACCTGGAGCGCCCGTGGAACTGAAGCCCGCGGCTCCCCTGTACTGACCTGGAGCGCGTGAATCTGAAGCCCCGCGGCCCCCTGTACTGACCTGGACGCGTGGAACTGAAGCCCCGCGCCCCTGTACCTGGCCTGGAGCGCGGTGGAACTGAGCCCGCGCCCCCCCCCCCCTGTACTTGCCTGGAGCGGCGGTGGACTGAAGCCCCGCGGCCTCCCCTGTACTTGACCTGGAGCGGCGTGGAGACTGAAGCCCCGCGGCCCCCAGCAGCCTGTACTGACCTGGAACACGTGGAACTGAAGCCCCGCGGCCCCCATCAGCCTGTAACTGACCTGCGAAGCGCGTGAACTGAAGCCCCGTGGGGGGGGGGGGGCCCCCAGCAGCCGTGACTGACTGGAGCGCGTTGAACTGAAGCCCGCGGCCCCAAGCAAGCCTGTACTGACCTGGAAGCGCGTGGAACTGAAGCCCCGCGGCCCCAGCAAGCCTGTACGACCTGCAGCGCGCTGGAACTGAAGCACCGCGCGCCCACGCTGGCTACTTGACCTGAAGCGCGTGGAACTGAGCCCCGGCCCCACAGCCTGTCTGACCTGGACGCGTGGAACTGAAGCCCCGCGGCCCCCAGCACGTTATGACCTGAAGCGCGTGGAACTGAGCCCGGCGTCCCCAGCAGCAGCCAGCTGTACTGACCTGACGCGCGTGGAACTGTAAGCCCCGCGGCCCCCAGCAAGCTGTACTGAACCTGAAGCGCGTGGAACTGAAGCCCGCGGCCCCCTGTATGACCTGAAGCGCGTGAACTGAAGGCCCCGCGCCCCCAGCAGCCTGTACTGACCTGGAGCGCGTGGAACTGAAGCCGCGCCCCAGCAGTCTGTACTGACGCGAAGCGGTGGAAATGAGAGCCCCGCGCCCTCCAGCAGCATGTACGACCTGCAGCGCGTGAACTGCAGCCCCGCGGCCCCCAGCAGCCTGTACTGACCTGCAGCGCGTGGAACTGAAGCCCCGCGGCCCCCAGCACCTGTACTGACCTGGAGCGCGTGGAACTGTAGCCCCGCGGCCCGCAGCAAGCCTGGTACTGACCTGGAGCGCGTGGAACTGCAGCCCCGCGGCCATAGCAGCCCTGTACTGACCTGGGCGCGTGGAACTGTAGCCCCGCGGCCCCCGCAACTGGTACTTGAGTCCTGGAGCGCGTGGAACTGCAGCCCGCGCCCCTAGCGAGCCGTCTGAGGAGCGCGTGGGAACTGAAGCCCGCGGCCTCCTGTACTGAGCGCTGCAGCGCGCTGGAACTTGACCCGCGGCCGTCCCCGAGTTGACCTGCGAGCGCGTGGGAACTGGAGCCCGGCGGCCCCAGCGCTGTACTTTGGAGCCTGAAGTCCCGCGTCCCCAGCAGGCCTGTAACTGACCTGTGAGCGCGTTGAACTGTAAGTCCCCGCGGCCCCCAGCGAGCCTGTACTGGACCTGAAGCGCGCGTGGAAACTGTAGGCCCGCGCCCAGCTAGCCTGTACTGACTTGGAGCGCGGTGACCTGCAGCCCCGCGGCCCATAGCAGCCTGTACTGACCTGGAGCGCGGTCGGAACTATAGGCACCCCTGCGGCCCCCACAGCTGTACTGACCTGGAGCGGCGTGGAACTGCAGCCCCGCGGCCCATAAGCCAGCCTGTACTGACCTGGGAGTCGCGTGGAACTGAAGCCCGCGGCCCCCCTGTACTGACCTGCAGCGCGTGGAACTGAAGCCCCGCGGCCCCCAGCAGCTGTACTGACCTGGAGCGCGTGGAACTGTAGCCCGGCGGCCCCCAGCAGCTGTACTGACCTGAAGCCCCGCGTCCCCCAGCAGCCTGTACTGACCTGGAGCGCGTGGAACTGAAGCCCCGCGGCCCCCAGCAGCCTGTACTGACCTGAAGCGCGTGGAACTGAAGCATCAGCTCGTTGCCGGGGTCGTCGCCGCTGCCTGAGACGATACTCTGCCGCAGTTTCTGCAGGTCCGCCTTCAGCTTGGCGTTCTCCATCTCCAGGTCCTGAAGCTGTGGACGACAGGACATGGCGGTCAGAGGCGGGTTCTAGGACTAGTGATACGCCAGCGAATTATCTGTAACTGCAAACAGAAGACATGACCTGAGGTGGGCGAACAGAAATAGCTGGGAACAGGCCGGTTTGGCGGACCGGTGTCGTAAAACTAGCACAGCCATCGGTCTGGCCAATGGCTGGATTAGTGACCAGGATAAGACAGGAAATGAGCCAGGATATGGACCAGGATATAGCCGTGGATATGAACCAGGATATACCTGGATATGGACCGAGGTGTGATCCAGGATATGATCAGGATATGACAAGGATGATGGACAGGCGTACTGAACAGTCCTGGTGACCGATGTGCTGGGAAGGTGACGGTAGTTATGTTGTGTTGAGTTTATCATCAGTACAGGGCTGTGCACATTTTGCACATCGCACGCAGGCGCATAGCCGATGGCGGGGAGAATAGTGCACTACGAAGCATCGGAACCTCCTGCTGAGGGTACAATGTGCGAAACTACCACGCAGAGGGAATGTCAGGCGGTATATGTGTTGCCGGACCGGGTGTTGCGAGCACGGAGTAGGGTCAATGTGAGATCAAAATCGTGAAGCGCTCGCAGTCATTTGGTGGTTAACCACGGGGATAGAAATGATGAGAATATATGGACGCAATCATTCACTTGAAAGCCATCGTAAATACACCGCTGTCACGCAATAACTGTTCTGGCATGTCTCTAGGGGGGAATAACGTTTTACTCTGACATGTTAATGAAAAAAAACATACGTTTTACACATCGAAAACAAGTCATTGCAGGATGCAGATATGACACTTCAGATAATATACAATTTTGTTACATTAAGAAATAGGTAGCAGCTTTAAGAAAGTCAGCGCTGCTGACACCCGTCTAGTTTGGATCCCACCAGCCGCGGCTCCCGCCCTTCCCTGATCTGACCGTACCACAGCCCCGCCTTACCCTGATCTGACCGTACCGTGCCCCCATCTTACCCTGATCTGACCCCACCGTGCCCTCATCTTACCCTGATCTGACGTACCGTGCCGTCATCAGAGCCCTGTATGCTGACCGTACCGGTTGCCAGACCATCTCTTACCGGCGTGGAGCTTACCGCCACCGTGTGCCCTCCACTGCTAACCGGCTGATCTGACCGTTACTTCATCATCACACACCTGAGTCTGACCGTGACGGGTGCCCGCATCTTACCGCTGATCTGACTGCCCTACCGGGTGCTCTTACCTCGATCGTGGCAGTCAGTTGTGCCGCTCCAATCATACCCTGAGTCTGACGGAACGTTGCCCCAGTCTTACCGTGTGATACACACACACACACACCACAGTGGCCCGTCCATCGTACCTGGCTGAGTCTGAGGTACCGGTGTGCCCCATCATACCTGGATCTGACCGTCACCGTGGGCCCGGACATCTTTACCCTCGATCTGATGCCCCCAGACAACACGCATCACCTCTCTTACCGTTGTTTTGGCTGATCTACCGTACCGGTGCTCTCATGTATCTCTGATCGTCGTTGGACCGTCGGTGGTCCCATCTTAACCACACTGACTGACCGTATCGTGCCCTCCATCTGCTCTGATCTGGCCGTACCGTGTCCTCCTCTTACCCAAATCTTATCTACCGTACTAGTCCCCTCACGTACTGCCTGATCTGGGCCGTACCGTGCCCCCATCTTACCCTGATCTGACCCCACCGTGCCCTCATCTTACCCTGATCTGACCGTACCGTGCCCTCATCATACCCTGATCTGACCGTACCGTGCCCCCATCTTACCCTGATCTGACCCCACCGTGCCCTCATCTTACCCGATGTGACCGTGACCGTGTCTCATCTTACCTCTCGATGCTGACCGTACCTGGTGCTCTTCATCTTACCCTGATGCGACCGTCAGAGATATCTTAACCGGATCTGGACCAAGAGAGAGATGTTTGTCCCATGCTTACCTGGATTCTGGTCGTGCGCCTGCTTGTTCTCGCTGTCGGGTGTGCCCTGCTCCAGTCGGTCCAGCCGGCGCTCCAGTCGGTCCCGGTCTCCCTCCACCTCCTTCAGCTTCTGCTGCAGCTTCAGCACCAGGTTCACGTCCGGAGACGTCATCTGGAACGGACGGACACGTCAGCGGTCGGAGCCGATCGAAAGGCGTTCTTATTCTGATTCGTTTGGAACCGATCGAAGGGTGTTTTAGTCTGATTTGTCAAGTGCTGATATACTAGGATGAAGAGCGAAGAGCAATTTGTAGGCGCCATGCTTTCCATTTAGCACTTCAAGAACAAGGTTATGAGGCGACCCTTAACAAACACACAATGGATCCACTCAAATCCCAGCTGCTCCGTAGACCGATTGCACATCCGCTACTCCCAGACTATGCCGGCCCGTATCTCATTCTGCGCCATCCTGAGTAAGACACAAACCTTCCTCTCTGGCACCGCGATGCTCCTGTCGCCGTCAGGGTTGCCGTTCTGTTTGCTCCAGTCGATGTTCTCGAGGGTGCGTTCGGGCTGTTCGCTGGTGCGGGACCGAACGGAGCCGTAGCCGACGTCCTGCCCGACACACTGCACCCGTCATCAACTGCCATACATCGGCCCGAAGGGGCAACTCAACGGCACCAGAGTCACCAGAGCGGCCAGTCAGCACATTGTCAAGGCTGAACTGGCTGACATAGGGAGTTATTTTACTCAGGGTGTACTGGTACTCAGTTCCGCGGCAACGACAGACAGACATGTCCACCGTCGAGGTATGTAGCATAAGTAGCCACTAGCCCGCAGACGAAAGTCAGTCGGCCGACTGATACGGCCTTTTAGATGCCGGGTACATCCGTTTATAGGTGCGCTTCAGGAAGACAATGGGGGACAAATGGAGAAGGCAAGACGCGATTACCGGGACTCACACTCATATGACTCAGGTAACACTCAGATGACTCGGGACTCACACTCAATGACTCGCGGGTAGCCTCACACTCAGATGACTCGGGGGACCAACACTCAGAATGATCGGGACTGAACGCTCAGATGACTCGGGACTGACGCTCAGATGAACTCGGACTCGCAACTCAGATGACTCAGACTGCACACTCAGATGACTCGAGACTACGCTGCAGATGGACTCGGGGACTCGGCACTCAGGATGACTTGTGACTCAACTCAGATGACTCGGGACTCACACTCAGATGACTCGGGACTCACACTCCGATGACTCGACTCGGGACTCGCACTCAGATGACTCAGACTCACACTCAGCTCGTCGTGCATATCTGGAGGTGATGCTGGGCAGGTCGGAGATGTCGTCTCGGCCCGCCTCGGTTGGTCGCCTCGCTTGCGCCGCTGACGTTGCTCGATGATCTCTGCGGAACACAGGCATACACTATAGTCAGACACACGTCATCGGGGAGCTCCGCAGTCCGGCATGGCAGATTGGGTGAGAAAGGTGATCATAATCCTGACGCTACACGGAACTCGAGCGGATTCGTAAAAAAAAACGACATGCAATATGGAAATAGCAAACCTGAGAGAGCGAAGACTCGCCAGCCATACTCTGCACACGACAGACGTCTCCAGCTGTCAACAGTTTAACTTGAGCAGGTATTAAGGCGAGACTGGCAACATCCCAGTCTGTAACATCCCCACCGGTCCACAAAGACCATCTCCAGGCCGGGTCTCACCTTGTGCGTCTTATCGCCTCTGACTCGCGGCAGCTCTTCCCCAGGTCTCACATTGTCGCCCCTGACTCGCTGCAACCCTCCCCAAGTGTGACATTGTCGCCCCTGACTCGCTGCAGCCCTCCCCAGGTCTCACCTTGTGC
Organism: Semibalanus balanoides; assembly: GCA_014673585.1. Lineage (NCBI taxonomy): Eukaryota > Metazoa > Arthropoda > Thecostraca > Balanomorpha > Balanidae > Semibalanus > Semibalanus balanoides. Next base: position 19,049 of record VOPJ01016565.1, read on the forward strand.
GTCTTGCCGCCCTTCACCCTCTGCAGCTCCTTCTCCAGAGTCTCGTTCCGCTGCTCCAGCCGCGCGTTCTCCTGTACCAGCCGCTGGTAGGCCATACGCTCCTGGTCGTGCTCAGCGTTCAACACGCTCTTCTCCAGGTTCACCTGAGTCTTCAGCAGCTCTGCAGAGGTGGGAGGGGAGGCATCAGGTCAGGTGGCAGCCGGAAGGGGAGGTACAACACCAACACCGATAGTCATTTGGTGGATCGTTTTATCAATTGGTAGCACTACTGGCAATCCTCAGGTGGATTGTTACAGTAATTGTGTGAGGTAACATATAGAAAACGGGCTACTAGAACCGATACAGAAAGTCCCACTTGCGATTGATACAGCGTTGAGAGCTGTATGTTATCAGATAAATAAAAACAATATATATAACTACATTGAGAACCGTGGTTTTACACAATTCAATAGAATGCGTGACAAATGAGCGGCACCTTTCGACTCGAGCTCCTGTTTCTGTTTGAGCTCCTCGTCCAGAAGGCTCTTCTGCCGCAGCTGCTCATTCTCCTCACTGAGCTGCTGTATCCGGTCACGACTCTCCTTCTCGAGCCGCTCTCGCTCGTTCACAAGGTCCACCTGTCAGTGCAGGTAGAGTGTCAGAACACAGACACAGAAGCACACAGGACACCGTACTGTGTCGGCAGTGCAGTCACACGCCGGATAGACAGGCGCAGACGGCTGCTCAGTCAGGACAGCAGCTTCGTGTGTCTACTGTCTCATCCAGCGACAAGGAGCCAACGCTCACTGGTAATAATACTGCATTTTACTAAACAATATCTGACACAACTACTCAGCATACAGTCCAAAGTATTACCCAGGATACAGGCACATTTACCAACAAACAGATCTGAATGTTCTCCGACATCCAGAACAAGCTTTCACCATGTCAACTCCTCCCATTCATTTCAAAACGCAAGAACACTCCGAGCTGTACCGATGCTCCTGTTTGAAACAAGACCTGACCCAAGCCCTCCATCCCTAATTGCCAGCGCGTGTACGACAATGCATTGTTCACGCCTGCGTCACCTTTTCGCAGCGCTCCTGGTCCAGCTGCTTTAGGAGCTGCGCCAGCTTCTCCTCCAGCTCGGCCAGCCGACCTGTCTGTCGGCGCAGCTCAGCTGACTCCACCTTCAGCTTCTTATGGTCGGCCGCCAGCTGTTCAAACTCGCCCTGCCGCTGCTTTAGGCTCGTGTGCTCCGACGACTGTGACGGTGGAAACAGACGGTCAGTGAGAAGCCTTATTCAGACGAGCTTCAGAAGCATAGATGTACATTGTACACGGATGATACGCTGACGTAAGCTGCACTGTGACAAGGCGCTGAGCGGGCGGACCGGACGAGAGGGGGCGCCTCAGTACGGCCTGTAGGCCACACGCCTAATACCCGGGAGGGTGCTGTGACTTTGGATATTAATGAAATGTACGCCGACGAGAATGCTCCCAAGAAAGACGATGTTTAGTGCTTGTAACTAGGTCCGATTACGGGCATAAAATTACACTGAAATACACAATTAAATATCGAGCATACATTCTGAAATACGGCATTGAATGAATTCACAATACTTAAAACGTACTGGATGCGTCAGCACATAGTCCATCAAATGAACACATGAATATGACTGTCACGACAATATCAACTCCTGCTCCACACACACACTCCACGCAGAAGACAGGATCTGCGTGAACTGACCATCTCTGTGATGCGCTGCTGCAGCGAGATGATCTTGTTCTCCAGGCCCTTGTTCAGCTTCTTCTGGTGGTCGATGGAGCGAGCCTCGATCTTCAGCGACTTGAGCTGGCGGCGGGCGATCAGCCGACGCACGCACGACTGCAGGAGGACGATCTGACGCTGCACTCGCGCGTACCGCCGCCGGCCCAGCAGGCCCCGGACGTGACGCTGGATCGTGATCGCCTGACACGGGGGGGGGGTCAGACGAGGCAGGCCAGTACGAGTCGATTGCGAGGAGAGAAATGGGTAGCACCGTTTCAGAGTTCATTGGAGGCTAGGCCGTAACCGCAACATTCGTTGAACGCCAACTCCCGAGTGATAAAACAAAAATAACAAATAAAGATCGAAATGAAAAAAATAAAAAGATAAAAATAAAGAAAAGAAAGACCAGTGGTTTCCTCAGCGAACCCAGGCCCTGGAGACTTGCCTATACGAGTATGTATGATTGATGACACTTGCTATTAAAACTATGTCAAACCTAGTCGGTGGTCACATCACCAGAGAAGCCGTCAGTCCAGCTCCCGTTCACCAACACAAATATCCCCCTCTCTACCGCTTCACCACGCCCCCCTGACCCCCGCCCCTCCCCTCGGCGTCACTCACCGCCCGCTCCTGGCGCATCTGCTGATACCGCTGGCGTGCCCAGCGACCACGGGCGCGCGCCTGCAGCCCGACAGCCAGGCTCCGGAGCCGCTGGTACCGGCGGCGGGCCAGGAGGCCGCGTACACTGGCTCTGTAGTGAGGACGGCGGTGCGGCCGTGTACCCAGGTGTCGACCCGCCTGCGGTGGGGAGGGGGAGGCGTTAGGTAGGAGCGGCGGCCCATGGAGGCCGCGGCATGCCTGGCTCTGTAGTATGGACGGCGCGCGCCTGCAGCCCGACAGCCAGGCTCCGGAGCCGCTGGTACCGGCGGCGGGCCAGGAGGCCGCGGCACTGGCTCTGTAGCAGGACGGCGGCGGCCGTGTACCTCAGGTGTCGGACCCGCCTGCGGTAGGGAGGGGGAGGCGTTAGGAGGCGTTAGGCTTAGGAGGAGCGGTGGGAAGGGTCTGCAGTGAGTTAGGGGCTTGGAAGGGAAATACTGATAATGCGGTACCGAGGTTTTATGGAGACAAGCTAAACAGTAAACAAATAAGTATATACAATGTGTCACGAAGCTGAAATCCGTCCATGGAATACTTCACGCCAGTTATATTTGTCTTATTACTTTTTATAAGATAAATCTGCCCCACTTCATTTCAATTGTTATTATTAACGAATTTATAATGACATGTCAAACAGACTCGAATAAAACTCCATCAGATTTCCAAAAATGGCGATGCAACGCAAATAAATGCTTTAAAACTAGGAAAAATGGAGAGCGCAGCACTTTTTCGCTTTCGCCCCAGCTCTAGAGTAATGAATGAGCTGTAATAAGTTCCGGTAATCCAGTCTGTCCTGATCTAATCCCCAGCCAACGATATCTGAGCCACGAATAGAAACGTGACGTGGGCGGGCGATCTGGAAGTTAGGCCAAACTAAAGTGCTCGTCACCAGCGGACGGAGCCACATCTCCCTAAATAGCGGCAGCGAACAGGTCAACCGAGTACCCATTCGGTCGGGCACCAGCCCATCCATTTCCCAGATTACAGCCGCGGCAGTCGACCTGAACTAACCGGCCTCCCAGGCTGATTAGAACGTGGGCGGCAGCTTCCGATTCACACAACAGCCTACGCAATCCTCAGTATGTCCTCGTCAACGACCTTTGCAGCGGCTCCTCCAAGGCTTCGGTACTAGCAAGTTACTTTGGGTAAGTTACTCAAGCAAGTAAACATTACTATTTTTTTTTAGTATGCAGTACCCGTAACATAGCGCTAAATTTCCAAACTCCGCTAGTCGAGGGATGATCCCGGGACCCTACACTCGACAAATCACCCATTGAACGGAGGCGAACCACGAACTGAGGCCTTCCTCCAACCCCACTCAGTCACAGCAGCGACCCACACCTGTGACCTGCCAGCCCTGAGCCCTGAGCCCTGACTGACCTGCGGGCCGACAATCGACTGACCTGCGTGCCATGAAGCCCCGCACCCAGCGCTGCAGGGTGCAGGTGGCGCCCCGTACCGTCTGGTACCGCTTCCTCAGCAGCCAACCGCGCACGTGTTTCTGGATCATGATGCCGCAGGCGCGCAGCCGGTCACTACGCAGCTTCTCCATGTAGGCCACCTGGCCGGCGCGGAAGAAGATCTTGGTGCGGCCGAACTTGAACTTGTCCTCGTCCTGCGGAACGGGAGGGGCGGGTTAGTTAGTTAGCTGGACCGGTGGTGAACGAAGGTGCTCGGTTAGGACGGGAGAGGGCGGGTTAGATAGGTCGGCGATGTACGAAGATGCTAGGTTAGAAGGGAGGAATGAGAGCTGTGATGGCAGTCGGATGTCAACCAGATTCTTGATGTAACACAGGATATGGTAGTTGTAAAGGTATGTAAAGGTATTACCCGAGCCAGGTGACACGAATGCGTGTGGGTATACGATGTCTGATATAAAATATGCTTCGGCGTAGGTTTTGCATTTCGTTAGTAGCTATAAGTGCTATCTGCTGATTTACGCTTAGACAACAAATCCGATCGGATCATCTTCACACTGAAGTTTAAGACAGCCTGGTGACAATCTGCTGATCGACCGAGGACACGATGACCCACCTTGATGAGGTTGGAGAGGATGTTCTCGCATGTCAGCCGCATGTCGTCACGTTCGATGTCTTTGGTTTTGCACAGCACGCGGTACCGGTAGAAGAACTCTTGGTACAGCCATCTGTGATGAGACCGACACTGGTGAAATAAATATCACAATCGGGTCATAGCATATAACTATACCACGTTCCATGCAAAGCTTGCAGCCGAAGCAAGCTTATAAGAAGCTCGTAATAAAAAACAAAAAACGTTCATTTATATAACACAATTTCGCGTCAGTGACAGGGATCTGCTGGGCATAATCTCGATCAAGTGTCGGCAACGCGCCTGTCAGATGCAATTCCACAGCGAACTCCTCCATCAACACCAAAAGCTGATCACGATGACCCCAGACAACCCTATGATTCCAATAGAAATATAACTGGAGCAAGCGGGCACGTGCATAGGATACAGAGACTCCTCGCGGTGTGATTTTCGAACACGATAGACCCTACATGTGGTGGAGTCTGGCCTCTGCCCCTTCACGAACATTGCCAACCAGGCAAACCCATCCAGTTGGTTGATTCTGTAATTTAAGACCGAATTGGAGGCTCTAAGTTTGATAGCATAGCCCTACAGATCGTGAATTTCGCCAACGAGCACTCCATTTTGCCGTTAACTGTAGTGTGATATGGAATTGCGCTGGTGATTCCCACAACCGTAACGGCCTCGATCGAGTGCAGCAAAACAGTTTCTTCACATTCCTTTTTAAAAAGCACACCTCGGGCGGATTCATTCTATTTCGAAAACAATGACTCGTCCCGCTTCGATAGCTCAAGCGAAACGGTGAAGCACAATAATCGTCTTTTTCTTGCAGCATTGTGTGGGCTAATTTGAGCCTCCTATCCTCCCGCGCTCCTCCTCCTTCCTGCCCTGTACTTTCCGTTCAGTCCCGCGTTCCCGCATCACACCAGCTACTCGCGGTTCCCCGAGCGCGGGCCAACACCATGACATGGGTACTTTGCAGGGCTCCCAATAACGGTTGAAAATATTTTCAAGTACCAACGGTATCAGGTGATAAGTCGATTGCCGATGTTTCTCCAACACTGCCAGCCCAGTAAATGAGCACTGCAGCTCTGTTCTGCCAGTCAGGTGTCACCCCTCAGCACACACCTGGAGGGGAAGCCGGCGGCGCTGATCCGGATAGTCTCCAGCACTCCGCAGGCGCGCAGCTGCTGCAACGGCGCGGTGCGGTTCGAAGCCGAAAGCTTCCTTCTGGTCGTTTGGCTTGATGCAGCGCACGTAGTGTGGTGTGGTGGAGTTGAGAGTGGTCATCAGCATACTGAGGGAGTCACGAAACTGGGAGCCAACCTGCGGGGAGACATGGAAGTCAGGAGTTGAGAGTGGTCATCAGCATACTGAGCGAGTCACGGAACTGCAAGCGACCTGCGGGAGACATGGAAGTCAAGGAGTTGAGAGTGGTCATCAGCATACTGAGCGAGTCACGGAACTGGGAGCCGACCTGCGGGGAGACATGGAAGTCGGTTCTGAAGGGGCCGGGAGACAGAGAACGATACTTTGCCTTTGCCACGTGATAGGAGGAACACGCGCTATAGTCACTGGTCAGGGAACTAATAACTGACAAACAGACACACAAATGAGAGCTGATGTAGTGAGAGGCGAAATCAGCAACACAGTCCGACGTCAGTGCTTAGGGTACGAGAGAGCGAGGAGCGAGATGCGGAGAGCGAGAGCGAGAGCGAGAAGCGAAGAGCGAGAGCGAGAGCGACAGCGAGAGAGAGAGAGAGAGAGAGAGAGAGAGAGAGAGAGAGAGAGAGAGAGAGAGAGAGAGAGAGAGAGAGAGACCATGATGGGCCATAAACTCTGAGAGACGGCGAAGTAACTGGTAGACTGGGAAGGTCAGCCCTATGACCGGAGTAATGCGGCTCAGAACTGACACTTAAGACACTGGGAGGCAGGGGCAGAGCAGCGGGGGAGGCATAGATGTGGGAGCTCGCCTGGAGAGAGGTACAACGTTAACCAAGGCTGATAGTGTAGAACAGATGTCCGGGAGCTAGAGACGGAGCTGGTCGTGAGGGAGGAACTGGGATCCCACCTCATTGCAGCTATTGATTAACACCACACCAAGCCATCACTTAAACCGCTGGCAGTCGAGAGGCTCGGCCGGTGATACGATCAGTTAATTAAAAGTGGCGATGACGACTGGGGCTTTTCGTCGCGCCGACTGCTAAGGGTATTTGGCGCCCAAGTTAATTGAACGTCTCAGCTGCAGCACAACACACCAACGAAAAGATAGCGCTGGAAGTACCAGCATCAAACACAATACGGTGCTGAGAGGCATAAAAGCACTTTGACTTTAACAACCAAGACTCTGGAAGGAAGCGAGCTCCGCGAGCTCATCATTTTAACCGCCAGCCAGCCTTCTATCTGAGCGTGTCGTCCGTGATGGCGAGCTGAAGCTCAAGGGCCTACGTCATTTGCCAACTCACCGTCTTCCGGTTCTTCTGACCTCCCGGTTTTCCCGCAGACTCCTGTTTTGCTGACACTTGCTGGACGCGGACAGTTGTCTTGCTGGTGGGTTTCTTCGGAGAGAACAGACCGGATACTATCGGGTCCTGTGACGGGGAGGAGGCCATCATCAGTGTCACTCTCGGCTGATAGCAGAACTCGCCCAGACAGACGCGTCGACAGCTAGAGGAGCTGTTAATGGCAGTGGGCTGCTCCCATTCCAAAATGAACGCTTTGTTGAACTTAAGCTTTGAAGCTCTTAAGTTGTCAAATTAGGCTGTTAAGCCTTCCGATGGTAACATGGAGAAAGTTTGAGAAATCCGGACCTCTTGTTTCTCTTTAGACAAACGTGCGTGTGCGCGCGTGTGCGTGCGTGTGCGTGCGTGTGCGTGCGTGTGCGTGCGTGCGTGCGAGTGCGTGCGCGTGTGTGCGTGTGTTCGTACTATAATATGAAATAAAGCCTTGTAATTAGCAGTTATATGAATACAAATATCGGTGTTAACAACAATGCGTGTCCCTCAATAATCATTATTTATATCAATCGATAATTTATGATTATTCGTCAATGAACCGTCTCTGGCCGAGAATACCCAGCCTTGATAGATAATTGTATTGCTTATCAAAAACATATTAAACTAAGCTCAGCCAAAAAGCTTAGTTAAATATAAAGCTGGGGTAATCTTATTTGAATACTTCGGGAACAAACGGACTCAGAATCACACGAAAGTTGGCAGTAAACAAGCGGCGCTTTAAGGCTTCGGGATATGTCAGAGAACAAACAGAGCTCTGTGTCGTGAGCTGCTCCGCGACACACACAAAAAACGCGCCCAGTCAACACAGGCATGCTGTGCGAAAACACGATACCGAAACCACGATGATACCCCGCCCAATAACATTATCATACGTGGCGCGGAGTTAATGTAGAGTCACACATCACAGCCTTGAACAGGAGGTAAAGCCGTTCCTGTGTCACAACTTGCAACCGTCATAATAACTCAAACGGTCCATCCATTGGGTTCCCACTTAGTGACCCTTCAACACCGCTTCCCTATTTCAATTCCACCATACGTAATTCAATCGTTCCACTAGTGCTACACCTGATTCCCACTTCCCTCATGAGTGTTTTTGCACCAAAGCGCGCCTTGGCGACGCCAGTAATTGTGACAAGTCACTTTGTTCTGACTGAGCTGGCAGCAGCATCGACGTTCAATATCAGCTGCGATGACAGTGAGCGAGCGTCAAGTCAGACTCGAGTCTGAGCAGAACCGAGTCTGGTTCAGTATGTCAGAATGGGTCGCCCGCTGAGTACGGAGGGACAGTCAGTAGCGCCACACCTTGGTGGCAATGGCTGGCATATGAGCAGCACATGCCGTGACGGTAACATCAATAGCCATGGAATGCTTACATAAGTCTGGTACACAAAATATCAGTCTGGCTCATTGGAGTTTTTGCCACCTTTTGCCAACGTTCGAAAGTGTGTTTTTTCTTCTTTCCAGCCGGTAAGGCTTTATCTAGTACAAAACAGTGGCCGTTATTTTTGCCACCCACTGTCAGCCCTGCGGGCCGCGGCAGACCGCAGAGAAAGAGGCTGTATTGTTCAATGGATGGACTGACACTCTGCCAGCCTGGTCATTTGTTATACAAAAGGCTGGTTCATACCACGGTGATCTGTTTCCTTGCCACTAATCCTACTCTCGCTTTGTTGATCCGCTTCCCCGGCACTTACCAGACCAGGTTACATCACCGCTGACCTGATTTGCACCATAACCGAACAGCCCCTCAGTTGATCTGTTTCCCTCATCTCACCCGTTTCCCCCGCTGCTGTTGATCTGTTTCTCGAACACTCACCAGACTGGCTTTGAGCACGTTGATCTGTTCCTCCAGCACGGTGTCGCGGTTCTTCTCCAGGAACCCGGCCGACTCGTACTCCACTTTGTCGGCGAAGTGGACGATCACGTAGGCCGTGTTGGAGAGGCGCGGCTTCTCGAAGTGTTCCGACTTCTTGCACTTGTCGTACAGCTTCTCCACCCACGAGTGATCAGAGCCCTTCGGCATCTGCGGGAAAGTGACAGATTAGGTCGTCAGACGGCAACACAGTCCAATCGGGGTCCAGAGACCAATACGGGGAACTGCTCAACAATACCGACAGTGTTCGTGCAACACAAATTGGAAGAACACTCCTACAATATCCGACATAATTATTAGACCACCGGCCTGGAAACTCAATTAGCAGCCCGTAATGATGTACCGCAGCGTCACTGGGGCGATACTCCGTTCCCGTTCGGCGCCAGCACCACAGCTGCTGCAGCGCCGGCCACCTGCAGACTCCTCACCCTGCACTCCTCGTCCAGTAGATCCAGCACGCCGAGACGCGTCTCGATCAGGTCGATACACGGCTGGTTGTCGTAGAAGTCGATGAAGGTCCACTCGATCTTCTCCTTGACGTACTCCTCCTGCTCCAGCTTGAACACGTGCTGAGGACGGACAGACAGACACACAAACACACGTCATTCGATCCGGCTCTGCTGAGGACAGACAGACAGACACACAAACACACGTCACTCGGCCCGGCTCTGCTGAGGACAGACAGACACACAAACACACGTCACTCTCCGGCCCTGCTAGGACGGACGACAGGACACACAACACACGTTCACTCGGCCGGCATATGCATTGAGACGGAAGACAGCCACAACCACAGTCACTCTGCCCGGCGCGCTGAGCACAGGACGACACACAAACACACCGTCACTTCGACACGTACTCTGCTGAGGACGACAGACAGACACACCAAACACACGTCACTCGGCCCGGCTCTGCTGAGGACAGACAGACACACAAACACACGTCACTCGGCCCGGCTCTGCTGAGGACAGACAGACAGACAGACAGACAGACAGACACGTCACTCACTCGACACGAGCTCTGCTGAGGACGGACAGACAGACACACAAACACACGTCACTCGACCCGGCTCTGATGAGAACCAGCAGCAACAGACAGACTGACAGACAAGACAGACAGACAGACAGACAGACAAAGACAGACAGACATGCCGAGAGACAGCAGACACGACAGACAGACAGCAGACAGACAGACAGACACAGACAGACAGAAACAGACAGACAGACAGACAGACAGACAGACAGCAGATCGGACAGACAGACAGACAGACAGACAGACAGACAGACAGACAGACAGACAGACAGACAGACACACACACATCACTCGACACGGCTCTCGGGAGGTAAACGACAGTAACGCACCAATCAAGGACCAAAACGAAGGCAAAAATTGTGAATAGTTTCGTGGAACATGAACAGTAAGTACAAAATGACAGTCTAAAATTACTCTTGGTTATCATTTTTGCAGTATTCCATGCAAAGAGAGACTGACAGAGAACAGTTACAAAGCCAACTATGCGAAATGGTAATTGAGCTCACACTAAGACAGAGTTAACACTACGACATTATATTGTTAGTTGCTACCAATGGATATCATGATATTGATCTTGATCGTGATTTGTACTCATATCATCCAATTATCATGTTCGAGACACCTGACAGGAGGTCGGGACGGATATCAAACTTCAATAAATAGCCATCCCCGATGCATGTCCTCAGCCCTGCCCCGCTGGACCAGTCACATTAGTACGGGATCTTAACCTGCCAGCAGACTGATCACCAGGCGCGTAATCACCACCTACCTGATTGAACTGCTGCTGCAGCTTCTCATTTGCATAGTTTATGCAGAACTGCTCGAAGCTGTTGGTCTCGAACGTCTCGAAGCCGTAGATGTCGAGCACACCGATGAAGCGGTGCACCTTCACTCGCGTCTCGAGGCTCTTGTTGATGCGGGAGACGATGTGGGCGAACACCTGGGCGTACATGTTCTTGGCCAGCGCGTCCCGGGATGAAGTGGCCTGAGAGAAGCAGACAACGCCGTGTGACGTCACTCAACGCACCGTGACGTCATAACAGAGGTGACGTCACTCGTCCAACCGTGACGTCATTGATGACGTGGCGTTACTCGCCGTACAGGGACGTCACTAGAGAATTAGTGCTGGGTGTTGGCCGACTGGTGCAGTCTCCACAACGGAGAAGATAGTCAGCACTCAGCACCATCAAATACATTCTGCTTTGCAAAACCTATAACTTTCCAAAATCAATGAATGTCCATCCATGAACGTCGGGTGGGTAGAACGTGCTGAATAGCTTGCACGTTCAGCGACGCCAGGACTGATGGCATCCAGCACAGAAGAGGTCAGCTGCAAGAGGTCAGCTGCAACCCTGCACTGTTATACCGGTCTCCCCCCCCCGCCCCTACTCTAATCCTCGTACTCCGCAGGGCACGACCCGTCACCAGCGGGCCTGGCCTACGCGATCCGCGGACAGTCGGGGCTCACCTCCCAGATGTTCATGCTCTTGGTGAACGTCTCGCGCATGGAGACAATCTTCCGCTTGCAGAGCCAGTGCCGGATCTGCTCGTGGTCGACGTTCAGCAGCCGCGCCATGATTGGAAGACACTTGTCACCCTTCTGTGGGCGGGAGAGGGCCGGGAAAAGTCGTCAGTCAATGTAAGACACTTGTCGCCCTTCTGTGGGCGGGAGAGGGCCGGGGAAAGTCGTCAGTCAATGGAAGACACTTGTCACCCTTCTGTGGGCGGGAGACGGCCGGGAAAAGTCGTCAGTCAATTGGAAGACATACTTGTTCGGCTTCTGTGGTTGCGCGGAGAGGGCGGGAGATTAAGTGTCAGTCAATGGGAAGACACTTGTCACCTTCTGGGGCGGGAAGAGGGCCGGGAAATACTCTAACAAGACTGCGCCAAAATATTAAGAAACGACTATTAAAAGGAAAAAAGTCGCAGTCAATTGTTAAGACACATGTTCGCTTCTGTGGGCGGGAGAGGCGGGGAGTCGTCAGTCAAATGAGACACTTGTACCCTTCTGGGGGCGTGGAGAGGGCCGGGAAAAGCAGTCAGTCAATGGGATGACACTCGTCACCCTTTCTGTGGGCGGGAGGGGCCGGGAAAAGTCGTCATGTCAATGGAAGACACCTTGTCACCCTTTGTGGGCGGAGAGAGGGCCGGAAAGTCGTTCAGTCAATGGAGGACACTTGTCGCCCTTCTGTGGGCGGGAGAGGCCGGAAAAGTCGTCAGTCATTGGAAGAACTTGTCACCTCTGTTGGGCGGGAAGGGGCCGGAAAAGTCGTCACGTCAAGACAGACACTTAATCGCCCATTCTTTAGGAATGATGACGTCACTGGCGTTAGCTGAACGCCGCGGGACAGTACGTGTTGAGGCTTGAACTGAGGTGGCTGGTCGTGGCCGGTGTGGTTAAAACCGGAGAGAGGCCACAGGGCTGATTCAGGTGGAAAAATACCGCGGGCTCTGGTCGGGTCGTTACATGAATAGACGGCAAATACCTTAAAACTGAGAGACAAGGGAATCAAACCATCGCAAAAACCCATAGTTTTGTCGCTTTACTTCAGGGTGGATGTCCATTCTAAGCTGGCTGGAAATTATCTATGAAGGAACACCACCAGTTTAATCGTCTCTACCCCGTAATTACCTCTTCAGCAAACAGGTGACAGATGTAGCAAGCGCGTTCTCCCAACATATCGATAACAGACCACATACTCTTTGCACAAACGTGGAGCACCTCATCTCAGGTTGAAAAGACGAAAATTGGTGTACAACAGTGACAGAACCTGGGAAAATCGCATACTATAAATGACAGGCAAACACCATGAATAGATCTATTCCGAATGCCCATCCGACTCTGCAAGCCTTCTGCAAAAGCCCAGGCATTGCAGACAATTTGCTGTGTATTAGTTGTTTCGTACAATAAAGAAAACAGCACTCATCTAAGGCATTGAGACTTGGTTAGCTTTTATCTTTTCGTATCTCTCCGCCTTCAATCAGTTTTAGTTCCTCCGGAGCATCCGCACCGCCTGGCTCCCGACATTTTTTACCGCCTGCTACAGACACACCGCTTGCTCCTGGCTCCTCCGCCTCCACATCAGCCCCCCCCCCTCCCCTTCGTACCGACACGCTGCAGGCCTCCTCGCCGCCGGCCATTTCCTCTCGGAACTCGACGTTGCCCAGGTGGAGCACAGCGGCCAGTGTGCGGAACAGGGCCGCCTGGGTGCGCCGCTCCAGCCCCAGCAGCGCCAGCGCCTCCTGGGTGTGCTCGAAGCAGCGCGCGTCGTCGACGCCAGCGATGGTCGGGGAGCCGCCCTGGTTCAGGTAGAAGAACTCGTCCTGGTGCGCTGACGGAGGCACGGGGAGGACGTGTCAGTCTTGTCTGCTGCTGGGAATCGAGAGCATTGACGTTTGTTTTGGGGAGGGGAAGGCACACCAACTGCGTTTCCAGAGACTTGAGCAATTTGAACAACAGCATTAGTCGGACTATTAAGTGGAAAACACCCGACGCAAAGTAGCAGCCTTTATATTGATAGAAACCTGTTGCTAGTTAGTAGAGAGCGAACTGAGATGCCCTTGGCGTTGTGGCTGGCAACAATATCCAAATGTGGCAACAGCCACAGAGACAAGTTTCGCAGTACTAGACACACCCTGCGGCTCGCTCTGGTCTATGTAGCCTCTTCCGCCACACGGGTAGGACGTGGCAGTACGTACCCAGCTCGAGCTCGTGGAACTCCTCCCGGTCGCGGACGCTGCAGAGCTGGTAGAAGATGTGGTAGTTGCGCTCGTCAGCCGCCTGGAACACCACCCGCGACTTCTCCAGCAGGTACGTCCGCATGTTGGCCGCGGAGATGTGGTACGCCTTGTTGAAGTCGATCTCGATGAACTTGCCTGCCGAATGACGACGTGGTAAGTTGTGATGACGAGGGCTGTACGAAGCAGCATGGTGTGTGATATTAGGACGGGACGTACACATCAGCGCAGTATGTTGAGACTATGCGTAGCTAAGTCGCCCACTTTGAGATGCACAGTGATTACCTCAGGTCAGGCAAGGAACGACATGACTGGAAAATGGCACTAAACTCGCCGTCATTGGCCATAATGTTCACTACACACTTAATGCCAGTGTACAATTAAACTTAAAGAAAAAGTAAAGGATCAGCATGTTTGCTAATTGCTATAAGTGAACGAACACGCCCATATGACACCGAGAACTGGCAATAAAACACCAACTATCCGGCCCCGTCCGGTCCCGCCCCGGTCCCCGGTCCCGCCCCGGTCCCCGGTCCCCGTCCCCGTCCCGTCCCTCTCCACTCCGTCCCAACCATCTTACCGAATCGGCTGCTGTTGTCGTTTCGGATGGTCTTTGCGTTTCCGATCGCCTCCATGATGGGGTTGCTGGCCAGCACCTTCTTCTCGATCTGAGTCTCCTCCTCAGCCGAGCCGCCCACGGTGGCGAAGTATCGCATCGCGTACTTGGCCGACACGGTCTTACCGGCACCCGACTCGCCCGACACGATGATGGCCTGGTTTGTATTCACTCTGCCGGCCGGGGAGGAGGACGGTACGTACGTATATAGGACAGTACACGTATTATTCGCTGGGTCGGAGGCGGGCAGGGCCGGTGCTGGGCTGGGACAAGTTAGAACAATGACAGTCATGGTTAATAGGCATGGTTTCAGGCACCAGGTAGTCAGTGCCAAAACGTGCAGCTGGTCGCTTCTCCTTTGATCAACATGTTCCATCTAAAATAGCCAGGGCCGAAAACGGGTTCACCACCACCAAAGTCGAACGTCGACCGTTCTGACTACTGCCGTCAAGGCTTCTAACTGGGAGGCTACCCGCCGGAGCCGAGACTGACCTCTCCATCTTAGTGTAGGCCTCCTCTGCTACAGCGAATATGTGCGGGTCTAGGTCCCCCATGGCCTTGCCGCGGTACGCCCAGATGGTCTCCGAGCTGTAGATGGGCAGCTCCTCGTATGGGTTGATGGCCACCAGGACGATACCTGGCGATGAAACAGGACGGAGCGGGACGGTCAACAGGGGCACTGAGTGGTGTATTGTGCAGTGAGGACAGGTGAGCAGACGCGGTGGGAGGTGTATACTGTATAATTAAAAATACATGGTACAACAGTCAGAGCCACGGACACATGTCGCAGTCGTCAGTAGCAGGCAGTTCGTGAGAGCGAGTACAAGAGTGGCGACGCTAAATGCAGACACTTCAACACTTCACGACAGGCTTGTTTGTTTGTTTATTACGCTTTAGGGGCGCGACGGCTACAAGTCACTATGCGCCCAACGACAGAGAACTTCCTGGTAAAATGCGATGCAAATTTGTCTCCTCGTTGTCAGCGAGTGATGACGATTTAGAGTAGGGTTAACAATCGTGTAACTATCCCAAATCACGCTACTAATAGCGCAGTTAACATCCACCGAGGTTGAAGTTCAGCCAGGCTTATCACAATTACCGACAATATCACAGGGGGTCACATATGAGCCATGTATAAGTGTTTTGCAGCCCTGCCGTCATAGCATGACCTCTGATTATCATAATGATGAGACTAACGATGGCACGGCTCAGCGCCTTATGAACACAGCCATATTTAGGATGAAATATGATCAGACACAACGGCTTAACTGCTTTCCCGCAGTTCAAATAACGGTGGGTGCGGACGCAAGCATGCTCATTATGGTCAAGATTTTGGCATTACAAAGCTTGTGGCTTGAGTTTTATTTCGGAAATAATTCAACTAGTAGATACAGACGTCTAATAACCAGTAAGACGCCTTAAACGGCGAAGGACGAGCGGTCCGAATAAATCCGCGTCAATTTATCACCGTCCAACCGGAGGTTCGTCTTGTGCAAAGCATGGCTTTTAATTAATTTCTTGCTATGGTGTTGTTTTGCCGTCGCAGAATAGATCGAACTAAATGTGGATACTTGAACTAAATAAGGTTGTGCAGTGTTATTTTGAAAATTTGCAAATTATAAGCTTCAATGGTTTTGAAGGCAAAAAATTTCATTTTGGGTGGGCTTTAGTGGATTTTGTTGCGCTTTATAGCCTGCATCATTTTTTATCGACTAGCACCTACCCTTTTACCTCTTTGGTTATGGTAAATGTAGGTATATGCGTGTGTCTCTTGAATGCAGAATGCTGCATCAACGAGAAGCGTGCTCGATGTACATACATGCATGGGTATGTTATAGAGTTAGGGCACTTCACTGTATTGTATAATGTAGTGTTGGGTTGCAGTGTAATCAAATGTTGGGTTATTGAAGATGATATGCATCAATGGTGTGTGGGTGATGCCCTGCGAGGCAACCTTTTGTATGTGTGTGTATGTAGTGTGTTTTGTGGGTGTTTGCGCAACCAAGGATGGGCCCCTGTGGCTCTTTGTTGCGCACTTCAATTATGTCATTATGTCATTATGTCACCCTTTGGTTTTGAAGCTACGGCGGTGTAATGAAGAAAATGTTATATAATTGTCAATAGCAATTTACAGACAGATTTTAAACAGCGAAATACTGCATTAAAACCCTCAATTTTTGCACATGCATTTTAGAGACGGTAACATCGGCTACAGATTGGTGTTTGTTCCATCGCTTCAGTCCCAATAGGTGCTGAGCACCTGATTTAAATTCGTGAAGACGTCATAAAACCTATGAATTTGCGTTGTATACCGTAACTTTGCACGTACCACGCGCCGCTGATCGACACAATAGTGCATACGCCGGGCGGATCGTTTCTCTACGCATCTGTGTTTGACCGTGTCTTTGCGACTTTTGGTTGCCGATATATAGGTCCGGTATTGCAAAACGTGTTTTGTAGGTAATTTTCGTGGACGGATGAAGCAGGGGGTGCACGTGCGCACGTGCGTGTGACCCAGAGTTTGACCTGGTGCAAAATTGCCAGTGGTGTGGTCTCCAAGCCACACACCAAATTTATAGCTTTAAGGTCCCAGCCGTTCTCAGCTACAGCAGGATTAATACTTTCTGACACCAGCTGACGCGGCACATGTCAACGCGCCCATCCTGACCACCACATGAGAAAATAACATCCAACAATCAATAATGTATTTCAGGGGCTATCAATGGCGGAAGACCGCCTAATCAAGTCGGATTGCGGGGTTCAAAAAGATATAAGCTTCGACCAGCGGTCGCGGCTGGCCCGGCCCTGCCCGGGTCGGGTCCGGCCGCTTATATGTGAGAAAAATCCGGTATTCAATGAGGACTCACTCCGCGCTTCGCGCTCGCTCGTAACGAGCGCTTTAGGCGCCGCGAGATTCAGAATATTGCTTTGAACACGACGAAACCTTTCATAAGGTTTATCAATACATATAGCTAATCAGATATCGATCACACGATAAAGCTGCCTGCAGGAGTTCCATAACAATATATACAGGGTATACCCAGTGGTGGGCAGCTTCCGTTACTCCGTTACTAAATGAACTACTTTGTTCAGTACGGGAGTACCAATCTAGTTACTTTTCAGCAGGATTACGGACCAATACTTTTCCTACATTATTATAACAGTCCGCTACTAACGTCTCCTAAATTTATGTGTTGAGTAATGTGATCGGATGATTAAAGGACGGGGTAGCAGCTACCAAATAGTTTAAACGTTAGTAGCTATAAAACTCGATCTCTTACCAGGAGGCAGAATCTCATCCTTAGGATCATCTGAGTCAGTAACCTCGAGTTGACTGTGGAAGAACAATGACCCAGTGGAACATATTAATTATGTAAATCGGATGCCGAATTTGAAATCCACTGGGCGTCACAATGCTTAGAACGCCCAGAAGGTTACAGTTTATGTCAGGTCACAGAGTCCTGAACTTCGGTTGAACCCTCTGAAATGGTCACCGGGACAATAGATCTAGTGGAACATAAATGTCGCCTGTTTAACCTGTTCATTATGTATCTGACAACAATCACCTCGGAAGCTGCTAAACAAGTTCAAGCAACTCAGATACAACGCACCAGTTATACGCGCTTCTGACGACGACTTCGAACTATGCAACTTTTCAGAGAAAACGTGTCAATTGTTTATAAAAGTGAGATACTGAACGTTCTCATCGCAGATCGATGATAATGCGCTCAGTTATTCCGAAAAAAAGAGACCGAGGGTGGGGTGAGCATTCACCTCTACCCCCATCGCGAGGGTTACACTAAAAGTAGCGGAAGTAAGGCTAAGTATAATCCGCTTACATAATGTCGCATAACGTAACAGAGAGAGTAAGAACTACTTTGATGAGTACCGGAGTGACGAGTAACGGAACTACATTTCTGAGAAGCGATGCCCACCACTGGGTGCAGTGTCCTAGGATTCCTTTAAAGCCAGGGTGCCGAGTGGAAAATTCAGACTGAAAATCAGGAAAAGAGTGGAAAATTATACCTCAAATAGTGTCTTTTTCAAGAATTTACCCATTTTGCTATTAAACAAAACTTGATAAATTTTCGGTCTTTTTGCATATTAAAAAAAATAGTGAAAAAATATCAAAAGTGAAAAAGAGTGGAAAATAGCCCTTCGAATTGGGCAAAAGAAGTGGAATATTATATCTTGTAGGGTGTCGCTTTACACCCAAAATTTGCAATCCTAGGACACTGATCTGGGTGTACCCTCATAACACAGTCATCACCATACATCTGCACAATCATATACACCGACCGAGTAGGGCCAGCCCCCGGCAATGAAACGCACCAACCACATCGCAGCACCATTTCTGCACACATTTGGCGTCTCCAACACAGACGTCAACGCGTCCAACACACACCTCACATCCCCCCACCCACACCGGGTACCCTATACTGCCGAATATATCAGGGCGCGTGCCACCGTTCAGAGTTCCGATACCAGCTCGTCAGAGACAGCACTATGTCCACAGCATGACATACCGTGTCGCGATGATGTCGCGATACCTCTGACATGACTCATCGGCGAGTGACAACGCCGAGCTGTCTGGGAGGCCTCCGAAACGGACAGGTGTGTCGTTCGAACGCTTAGTTGGGAGAGATGATGCAGATGCTTTCGTAATGTATCATGTATATAACTGACTATAAAGGAGAAGCTATTCACTGAATGAATGCAGAAGTGGTGCAGCAGGTCAAGGTTGCTCAAATACATTAAAGCAAAGTTCACACGATTATTTCGACACCATTGAAACAAAGTTCGAACAATGTGTAGACTGTCTCGGTATCCATTGACACGTCTAGTCAGCTGAGTGCACACATTCGCCTACACACATTGCCGCGCAACTGTGGGATCTCTAGCCAGAGCCCACCACGGTAATCGCGCCGATCTGATAAAAATCGCTCCACCTACAGCAGCTACCTTGCAGCAGTAGCTGTGACACCTGTGTGACAGTAGCACACTGGCCGACCGAGCCTTCACATTGGGTTCCCAGCACCGTCACGATCTCCGCAAGATATAGGGCTCAGTTGGTAACCCGTGAAGGAGAACTGGGAGTTACCCCCCAGTTTAACAGTTTACTGGGTAGCCCGTGTAAGTGCTGGTTCCACGCGCAACGTTCAGTATGCGTGGCCTCGTGAGTCGTACGCGATCGATTTAGTTGAATGTGAGGAGATAACCGGACGCGATCCCGCCCTCTCAGGAGTTAGCCGGAGGCCTGTTCACGCCTCACAGACCTGCGGTTGACTGCGGTTCGGCGGTCAGCAGTGGTCGGAAGCCGGGAGGGGTAACTAGAAGTGGTGATGGGCGAAAGGTATGACGTCACACGGCTGCGGTTGGCGACGGTTCCAGCAGTTGACACGAAGCGACCGCCGAACCGCAGGATCAAAAAGTTGTGTAAACTTGCGCATTGTGGCGTTCAGTGTTCAAGAGACGCCTGCTTGTGGGGACACACGAGGAAAGGGCGGGCCTAAGAGCCGCTGAACCGCAGGTGGTCGTGAACAGGCCTCGAATTCGCCCCCCGGTTGGGCGCGGTAATTGGTCCGCTGCGGTGAGGTCACGCCCGGGTCAGACACAGTGCGACCGGCGGCGCCTGCCTACCGGCCAGGAGCGCAACCGCGGCCCAGACACACCGGGCGCACGGCATAACACAACCCCCCCCCCCCCCTAGTGGGGAGGTGTAACACGACAGGTTGGTGGCCTTGGTCAGGGTTTTCTTCAAACTAAACATCATCCAAACACAGAATCATCTGATCTGCAAAGGTACAGAAACGATACATCTTTTTTTCCGAGCGTGATGCCACAGCTATATATGTCATATGATGCCGAGGAAAATCCTTTTATCGGCACAGTCAACGTACTATCGATCCAGCTCACGATAAGCACGTACTTGGAGTGAATGAAACCCTATCGCATTGCATGATATGCCTGACTTTATCTGACTGAGCAAACAGCACGCTAACAGGGTGGGGGAGGGATAGCACCCACTCGCATTTAAATCCTCAGCTGGTTATCATCCAACTCCAAAGGTGCACCATGAACATTGTAGCAGCCATGTCTGAAATATCAGGCACAGCCCCATGGAAGGGTAGTGATACTTCTAAAACGAGTCGCTGAATGTGCCGCACACTAGTGACCACGGCATGGTGCATACCATCGAGTGTGTAAGTGTGGACACGACTTGACCAATGCGATATCCCTCAAGCTAGACTCGGTGTTGACCTCCTAATCCGGGAACTGCACCTCACTATCCCATCAACCCTTGATCTCTTTCACAACAATCGACCCCGTGGTCGCCCGTTGGGAAAGGTAGGTGCATCTTCCACCACAGACCTCTGAACCCGACCAGTCCATTACCGCTAGGGTCGATAGTATTTACAGGCGAAAGCGCAACACTGGCTATAATTGTATTACCAGTTTGATTCCTTTTGTATCGCTTTTCTCTTATCCCTATGTACCACGGTTTGAATAAAATGAAGCGACCGATTGCTGATTTACACGCGCACTGGAGAGCGGGATGCCACTAACGCGCACTTGAGGGGGCACTCGTGCCCCCCCCTGAGATATTCAAAAGTATGAGAGCTAGAACATCAAACTTCCAGGGTGGTTAGGCGCTATGATGATCTACATTTGCAGAAATGTGGGCGTCTTTAGGACAATATCTTCAAGGTCAAACGAGGTCTCTTAGGTCAAATCTGGCCAAATGTCACCATTTGAGGAGTTAGACCTCTGTGACGCCACAAGTCAATAACAGGGTGTCCAATGTTGTGTTCGGGGATGAACATTGCCATGGGCAACCGAATGTCGTTGGAATCATCCCGGTATCCGACTGTTGGTTCCGAAAATATCGCTTCGCCGACCTCGATTCTGGCCGCCAAATTTGATTTCAAATCCATATTACTAAAACAAAAATGCCGACAGCGGACAGATTACAAAAAAGCAAACGATCCGCTATTGCGTTGGCTTTACTGTTGCGCAAAAAACGCCCTGCACCGCTTCATTTTCGAGATATTCACGAAAAACATGTGGAGAGGCACAAACGTGCCACCTCCACTCCAGTGCGCGTGTTACCAATCACCAGTCATATATGTAAATGGCTAGCCATCACCATCAGCAGCATCAGTAGCGAAAGATCTGCCAGCACTCCCCACTATAACGATGAACTACATCATAGGCGGGACTTCGCCGTGCTACTGACCGCAGTAAGTGTAGATAGCACCATGGTTGGCGAAGCGCACCCGCAGGTTGTACAACACAGCCGGCTCGTGCAAGTAGGACAGGCTGGTGAGGTCGTTCTCGCCGATCAGAATGTCGGGGTTTCTCAGCGGCGGGAGATCCGAGTCCTGCTTCACAGCCAGCTGCCGCTCCTGCAGGGGGGAGAGAGGGGGATACAGAGTTAACGGGAGCACAACGGGTCAAATGCCGGCGCCGAGCGAGAACAGGATAGATCGGTAATCGGCGAGCGTTTAGCCCTATTCCTGGAGGGATGAAAAGTATACGAATCTGTCGGGGGGGGGGGGCTTATTCGGCCCCCTTCAGATCTCCGCTGCCATACGCTCAGAGCAAGAAACATTGAACTTGGTGTGTGACTAAGGTCCACATGACTCTATTTTGTCAACATGTATGGTGACTTTCGGGTCATTTATCTTCAAGGTCAAAGTGAACGTCATCAAAAATTATTTTTGTCAAAAATAAATATTCTCTCAGGAGAAAGAGCCTTGCCACTTAATCTCGGAAACTATGGCCAGCTAGGAGGAATCCGAAAATCACTGTAAAGCGTTTTTAATTGTCTTTCACTGCGTAAGGCATCAGAAATGACCTCAGATCATGGTTGGACTGTAGAGGTCAACAATGTTAAAAAACATGTTTTTTTTCAGCAAATGTTTGTTCGTTAATACGTATCTATCAGCTTAAGTAGAATATTACTGCCAATTATTTGGTACCGATACGATGTTTTCTCCGCGTCATTTGAACGCAGTTCGAATCAATATCAATTTGTCAAATCGAAATTTGACCCAGGGTCCAAGGTCAAGGGTCCAAAGGTGCATGGTGACGTAAGTCGGTCCAAAATGCATATACAAAAGACGCGTATTGACGAGACAAACATTTGAGACCATTTGTGAGTCTCATGATGTTCTTGTCACGAGTTATTGAAAAAAAGCGTGTTGGTTACCCTTGAATGACCTTTACAAAAGGTCACTGACTAAATTCATCCTTTTCATCAAGAAGGGCCTAAGATGACATGATAACTGGAAGTAATTGGATTGATGCAATGTATTAAACCCTCGTTTTTCATTTTTTCACCATTACTAATATTGGAAGGTTAGCATTTGACCTGACATGCAGGTCATCAAAATATTTAGAATATCAACCTGAAACTTTAACACTTATTATTTGGCATGTTTTCCTCCACAATACAGTCCGGTTTTTTGAAACGTCTGGATAAATAAAAAACTTGCATCATTTTGAAAAAAATAAAGTTTTCAAAAAATTGCCATTCAAAATTCAAAATTTTGAAATTCTGAGATACGCCATCTGAAAGACCAGTCAAATTCTCTAACCGATGTCTGTTTTTTGCTAACACTTCTCTTCAACACACAACTCTCGGCATGAGTGCTTAACCATGGCACAGATTTTGTGTCAAAACGGCCCGAACACGCCCCCCCTAAAACTGTCCTGGACCCCCTGCCTAATAATTCCAATTTGGGAAAAAAAGTACACCCATTCGATGGCGGCAATGAAATGTTAGGAAAAGCAGCAAGTTTTTGAAGATTCCTGAGTTGAGTTATTGGAATGACCCGTAGCGAAAAACGCTCAAGGGGCCGATTCGCCCCCCCCCCCCCCGGACCAGATAACACTGGGTTAGAAGAGAACAAAACGGCGGGAAGCACGACACGTGGTTGACGGAGTAGCTGTGGCGAGATGGAGAGGAAGTCTGGGACGGTCGAGACTCGCAATAGTTGACGAGGGTCAACTGAACACAGATGAATACAGCGTGTAGGCGTCAGTGAGGCAGTGAGGCACAGCGACTGATCACGCAATGCTGGAGCATTGCAGCGGGTGACATAAAAGACCGTGGTGCGAAGAGCCACATTGGAGCATTGAAGTAGGTGACAAAAGACCATGGTGCGAAGAGCGTTTAGATCCAAGAACACACACAATGCACAAGCGACCGTTCCGAACAATGATAAGGAGACTCAACACGTATGGTGATATCAATATGAAGAGCATTTCAGCATTTCAGTCCGTCCAGCCTCTCCTCTCACCTCCCCTGAGTCCTCCAGTTCGACGGTGAGCACGTCCTTGACATAGTCCGACTTGAGAGTGGCCTCCTTCCACACACAGGTGGCGTCCCGGACCCATACCCGGGCGCCCTGCGGAGACAAAACCATCGTTAACAGATGAGAAACAAACCTTCCACACACAGGTAGCGTCCCGCACCCATACCCGGGCGCCCTGCGGAGACAAAACCATCGTTAACAGATTGAGATAACAGAACCTTTCCACGATATCACTGTGGTCCGTCCGCGAGATATCACATATCTCGGTGCGCCACTCGGATGACTAGCCAATCCGGTTAAACACAGATGGAGTGGAAACACGTTAATCCTTTTCCAGTTTCTCACACATCAGGTGGCGGTTGGTCGTTCCGGCGCTGCCAGTGACCACCCGGCGCCCTGGCGGAGCAAAACTATCGTTTAACAGATTGAGAAACAAACTCTCCAACATCGGACACGCAGAGTTAGCGGCTCCCCGAACACCCATACGCCGGATTTGCGCCTCATGCTGGAGACAAACTCATCGTTTGAACTTTTATTATGAGAAACAAACCTTCTCTTACACAGCATGGTATCATTTGTCTCGCACTCAGTACTTCTCCGCGGCGCAATCTGCGCCCTGCGTGAGTACAAACCCAGTCGTTATCAGATTATGCATAACAACGCTTACCAGCACTGGTAGTCAGCTTGCTAGGTGAGTGTCCCGGGACTCCTACCTCGGGGCGCCCATGCAACAAAACCATCGTTTAACAGATGAGTGTAAACAACCTTCCCGGGTGGCCTGGAGGGGTAAACAACTTCCACACACTAGGTGGCGTCTTCCCGCACCCGTCGAATCGCGTGTCCGGGGGCCGGTGGGAGTGCGCCTGGACTGCGAGGGGTGACAAAACCTATTCGTGTAACCAGAGTGAGTAAAGACAAACGCGTGTTACCACGACGCAGCTGGAGCAGGTGGGCGTCCGGCACGCGGCCGGTCACCCTGCGAGGTGCTGGTGCGGCGAGGATAAAAGCCGTCGGTAACTCGAAAGAAAACAAACGGCCGGGAAGCACCAATTATGTGATGTAACACGGGTCTGTCGGGACTGGAGGGCGTGTATTATATGTATCCGATAGAGCTGGAGTTTCTTAAGGAAACTCCAGTACGAAAAGAAGGAGGCAAGCTGTCCAATGGGAATATCTATATGATGCGAACGCACGAGGGAAGCGGCATGCAACATCTTGCTGGTCTACTGAGGGCGACTTTGTAAGGTGTCCAATGGGCCAGAAAGTGCAGCGGAGGGAAATCGGAAGACTATGCTGATTGGAGAAAGAGAAAACGTATGTGAAGATCACAGAGCTGAGGTGGACTAGGATATGAATGTTACGGAAGAATCTTCACCCAGGGAAAAGTATCCTGAGCCCATAAAAATAAATGGGATTTTGCGAGCAACTAACCGGGGCCTGTTATATAGTACATGTAATATGGTTCACTAGCGGCTGGGGCGGTGAGGCGGCTGACGACTGTAGTCCCGTGTTAGTAGGCGGTCATTAGGTAATAAACCCGACAGTTAGGCAATCATGATGGTTGCCAAATTATATTGGCTGTAAATATAGTTTAAACACAGATAAGCACGTTTAATTAGCGTAGCGAGTTTAAGGCACATTGCATGTGACAAGTACCTACAAGGTATATTTTTGGCATACTGCCCATAATGAACCTCAGTCTGTCGTAAACAAGTAATTAAATGGCCCGGACGTTACGTCAGAGCCCACTCGGGGACACATCCTGTCCCTACACCACCCTGTTCATCCCGACCGGCACTGCACAACAAGCCCACACACTCGCTCACGCACACGTCCCCAATCCCTGGGGCAGGCAGCAACACGACCGACTCTCACACCGCCCCCGCCCCCGCCCCGTCGCCACCGAGCCGAGCCATTGACGCCCCACCGTCATCAGCCATCGACCGGCCCAGCCCGGCCCGGCGGCGGACAGACAACACGACCCCGGGCATGACCTCTGGAAACCAGACCCGGCCTGCCGGCTGGCTGGCAAAGGTCACACGACGCCCCGGGGGCGGTCACAGCCCGGGCGGCCACCCACACCTACCCATACCTGCCTACACCTGCCTACACCTGCCAGCTCAGTCAGCACCCGCCGCCCACCCGACAGGTGTCATCAGTGGTAGCCGTGTCACCGCACGGAGCAGTTCGTCTGACTGGTGGGTGATCCTCAAGGGCGGGTAGGCTTCCATCTGTCCCTCTACAGAGCAGCTCGCTCCTCCAGCGGCGGTGCCGAGGGGGGGGGGAGTCCGTCATCACCACAGCAGACAGCGCAGTGCCGGAGGGCGGACAATGATGATGATGATGATGGTTGGTGCTTCAGGGCGTCGCAGCTAATGGTCGGGAAGCTCCCGGCTGTCGCCTCACAACGAGAGGAGACTCCGCTCCTCCCCTCTCCAGACAGCAGCACACCTCATCAACCTTTGACGCCCTCAGGGAGATCT
>VOPJ01016566.1:0-36528 GCA_014673585.1 Semibalanus balanoides
ACTGCCCGTCTGTCTCGGTAAGGCCCGGGCAAACTGCCCGTCTGTCTGGGTAAGGGGAAAACTACCCGTCTGTCTGGATGAGGGAGGTGGTGGATATTGGTGGGTAGCTTGCAGAGTTTGGCAGAAGTTAGTGACTAATAACGGATTTGTAAGCGGTGTTCGATATTGAGCAATTGCAGATGGTCAATGTAGCGGAGTTGACTATCGGATAGTGTTGGGTAATGACGGGTCAACTGTCTGTCGGATTCGCGTAGTATTTGTGGTGGAGTTGTGCTTCAGATGATTTTCACATTTGAGTGTTAATTTGGCCCCGTATTTGTAAAGTAATATCGTGTAGCAGTGGGTATAGGTGTCGGACGCAGTACGTGACACTCGTTTGTGATTGGTTGCAGCGTCGCAGTGCCCATCTCTACCGGACGTGCCATTCGCACAGAAGAAGCAGCTGAATGGTGGTGGGCGGAGCTACGGCACTGTCGTCAGGTGAGATTCAGCCAATCACAGAGAACCAGCCGCTGGCTTGGTTATTTTGATCAAGTTGTCGTGTTGACAGCTTGATCAAAATACACCGAACCACCACTTTAATCGAAGTCGACACCACAAAAGACCACTTTCTGTACATTAAAACCCTGTCATTCGTCCTCGCTCCTTACAACCCTCCTATACCTCCCCGGCGGATAGTTACCATATCTGACCCCCCCCCTCGTTACCCCCTGCTCCCCAGGTACGAGTGTGAGCCGGGATACATGCGGGCCGGTGTGCCCGTCCTGTTCTGTATGAGCAACGGAACGTGGAGCGGAGTCGTACCCAGCTGTTCACGTGAGTACTCAGACACGGCGCGCCGTCTGCACCCGCTATGTTACAGGTTTCTCAGAACGAACTCAGAACACTGGACAAACAAAACACATACAAAACGGTATTATTTGTAACATGTTTTTATAGGAGCAACAATGCAGGCCGATGTAAATATGCTGAAAAAAACAGTATTTTGGTATTTTGGTTTATTGTATGTGCTCTCATTGAAACTATGTATGATGCTGCCGTAAATAAGAATATCGCACCATTCTATATACCATATATGACAGTTAAATTACAAACTTTTTTAAAAGCTGAGGAAATCTCTCAGGTGTCATTCGTTCCCCCAACTAACTTCTGACCTCTGATCTCTGACCTCTGACCTCTGACCTCTGACCTCTGACCTCTGACCTCTGACCTTCTGACTCTGACCTTGACCTCTGACATGTGAATGTGACTCTGACCTGTACCTGTGACCTGTGACTGTGACATTGCCTCTGACTCTTGACCTGGTGACCTCTGACTCATGAACTGGAGCTGTGACGTATGACATCCTCTCCTGAAAAACCTTGTTGGGACTGTGACCTGTGACCTGTGACCTCTGACCTGTGACCTGTGACCTGTGACCTCTGACCTGTGACCTGTGACCTCCGGCAGGTGTTCTCTGTCCATCTCTGCCGACGATCCCTGACGGCTATGTGCTGTCTCCCGCTGCTGCCTATTTCTACGGAGACGAGGCGTCGGTACAGTGTTACCGGGGCTTCAGGCTCACCGGCTCAGCAGTCATCACCTGTGGGCCCGAACAGCAGTTTATCAACCTGCCGCAGTGTCAGGGTGAGTTTATCAACCTGCCGCAGTGTCAGGGTGAGTTTATCAACCTGCCGCAGTGGCAGGGTGAGTTTATCATCTTTGACTTGTCAGCGCGGCAATCAAGTCTATGTACACATCTAAGGTCTGCTCTCAAATGTATTGAAAATGGCAATAAAACCCTTAGCAATGTTCACTACTCATGTGCTCTTTTAACCTGCATTGCTTTCGCGGCAGATGATTATCGTATAATGTAACGCCATATATCAAACCAAACCCATATGATTTATGCGTGGCTATGGCGTTTGATTTACGTGGTTAAATCACATCGTAAATTACTCTGGAAGGTTTCACACTCCACCGTCAAACTTATATCCGTATGACTACCACCCCTCTCTCTTTGCTCGACTCTAACCCTCTCTCCCCTCCCGCCAGACATCAATGAGTGCGCTGCTGCCAAGTGTAACCTGGGGTCCACCAACTGCACGAACGCTGCCGGCTCGTACCACTGCGGCTGCCTGGAGGGCTTCAGGCCGGACCTGCAGTGTCGGCCAGTGGCTGAGCTGGGCGTCAGCAGCGGCAGCGTCAGCCATCAGGACATCATCGTCTCCGGCACCGAGGACGGCTATGACAAGAACGTGAGTCGGCAGGAAGGCAGGGAGAGAGACGGAGGAAACGGCAGGCAGGGAGACAAGACAGGCAACGACAGGGAGACAAGACAGACATTGATTTAGACAGGAGCCAGGAGACATGCGTCTTTTCGGGAACATTTTGGAAGAAAACGTATTTTTGCATGTTTGCGTGAAATGCTTAAAGCGTTTTTGTATTATCATTTTGACTAGTTTGCTTTATAGTCCGAACAAATGTGCAATCTGAATCGTCACTACGGGAATATTGCAGAAGTTCCGTTGTGTTCCAGTAAAGGTTGAACGGGATACAAGGCTCATGCGAACAAATGCATGACACTGACAACCCCACACATGTTACAACCCCACACACTGATGTTACCCCCACGACCACCCGTGACCAATTGTAACCCCTGTGACCCCCCAATAACCCTGCGTAACATCCCAAAATAACCTTCCATGATCTTGATGACCCCTTATGCCCGCAGGCTGTCCGTCTGAACGCCGAGGGAGGCTGGTGTGGCGCCCGCGAGGGACCCAAGGTCAACTGGGTGATGATCGACCTTCTCGCGCCCACCGTCGTCCACGGATTCCGCATCCAGCCCGTGTCCCGGCCGGATCGTGACGTCGCCTACGCCAAGAGTCTGCGCCTGTACTACTCGGATGACCTGACGGATGTGATGAAGGAGTACCAGACGTCGACCGGAGCTCCGGTGGAGTTCAGGACGGCTGGAGCTGGCCTCTCCGTCATCAGCATGCCCGCTCCCGTCGAGGCCAGATATGTGCGGCTCACGATTCTCGACTACGAGGTGAGTACTGGGTACTGGGTCTGAAGGCTGAAGTGTTAATTTGTGTTTTGTCTTGTTCATTTTAATTTCTACCGAGGCAGCAGTCTACATTTCGTAGATTGTCAACATTCCATCATGCGTTTCCATTTCTTTCAATAAACTTCAGATATTTAAGTATATTAACGTAATCGCATATTACTTTAGTAAGGCTTCAGCCATCATCAATGAATCCGATGTGGTTTGTTGATCGCTGTGTTTCGTTATTGACGAGTGCCCCGTGCCTCAGGTTGCGCCGTGTATGCGGATGGAGCTGATGGGCTGCTCCCGCTCCGAGTGTACCGACATTGACGAATGCGCCACCAAAAACGGAGGCTGCCACCAAAAATGCGTCAACTCGTGAGTACTCTTCTGTTTTGGCCACGCAGATCAAAATAATAACACTCTCTGTTTGCTCCGCTTGTTTCTATTTGTTACCATTCCCATTTTGCCATTTTCTCGTCAGATTGTTACTTTTCTATGATGACATCGTTTTGATGGATATGTTTGTCTGATATAAACATTTATCTCTGCAAGGTATGCTCACTAAACACTACTTTAGTACGTTAAACATTTTTCAGTAATTTGTCTGATTAAGGGTTCCATGAAATATTCGTCATTTTGTGCATATTTCTACCGGGCAAATGTACCATAGTGTAACAAGCTACATGTAACGGCTCATTTTGAGTGATTGACTGTGTATCTGTCCCACCCGTCGGTAGTGCCGGCTCCTTCGCCTGCGAGTGTGACGAAGGTTACGAACTGTTCACCAAGAACGGCACTGCTGGCTTCTCGGTGGCTCCCTCTGAGACGGGTGACAGAGACGACGATACCTACCGCATCAACAAGACCTGCGTGCCCAAACAGTGTCCTGGCATTGAGGACCCCGTCAACGGCCTGCTCGTCTCCACTCAGGTGGGTATTGGGCTGAGGCTGGGCTGAGGCTGGGCTGAGGCTGGCCTGAGGCTGGCCTGAGGCTGGCCTGAGGCTGGCCTGAGGCTGGCCTGAGGCTGGCCTGAGGCTGGCCTGAGGCTGGGCTGGGCTGCGATGGGCTGTGGTTGGGTTCTTTAGCTGCAACACAAATATATTGTCTGAGGATTTTCTACGACCGAAGTTCTGAGGAGTTTCTACGACCGATCGGTTCGAACTGTACAGACCCGGATGTTATATTCTTTGCCTTGTTGATGTTACTTGAAAAGACGAAATGAAATATGTATTTCCGGAACTCTCGTTTTGTATACCACACCATTGTATTTATAACTATAACTATTGATATACCTATAAACAGTCAATTTTTTAATTTATTATTTATATTTTTTTTACATAATTATATTTACATACCACTCCATTGTATATTGACGGCTGACTGTTCTCTTTTCGTGTGTCCGGTGTGTTGCTATTTCGCTGACCTGTGACGTCACCATCGCAGGACCAGTACCACTTCCGGGACGTCATCTCCTTCTACTGCAACTTCGGCTACGTCATGAAGGGAGCTGGAACTCTGCAGTGTACCGCTACTGGAGAGTGGAACGGCACAGTACCCACCTGCGAGTGTGAGTTAAACAGAGAGACACCCGAGTTAGTGAGGGCGAGTGTGAGTTGCGCGGAGAGACGCCCGAGTTAGTGAGGGCGAGTGTGAGTTGCGCGGAGAGACGCCCGAGTTAGTGAGGGCGAGTGTGAGTTGAACGGAGAGACGCCCGAGTTAGTGAGGGCGAGTGTGAGTTGAACGGAGAGACGCCCGAGTTAGTGAGGGCGAGTGTGAGTTGCGCAGTCACCTAGTGACAGTCAGAGTGAGAGAGTGGAACGAAACCGTACTTATTTGCTAGTGCCTAGACGCTTTAGATAGAGTGAGAGAGTGGCAAGAAGTCGTGTGAGTTCACAAATGTGAGCTACGCAGACATAAACATGTAGTTACGCTTACTGCACGACACCTGGCAAAAAACATCTGTGATTTCCTATCCTACTATATATCCGATGGTACTATTCTGTATAGCATATGTAACCTTCCTGACCTAGCATTGGTTACTTTTTCCTAGCACATCCATTGGCTCTGACCCCCTCTCCCTTGCCTAACCCCTCTGCCCTGCCCACAGACGCATCCTGTCCTCCCCTGGACAATGACCCTGTCATGGGTCCGACCCCCTCTCCCCTGCCTAACCCCTCTGCCCTGCCCACAGACGCATCCTGTCCTCCCCTGGACAGTGACCCTGTCATGGGTCTGAGCGTGGCTCGGACTAACCCTGACGAAGACGAGGAGACGCCACAGCTGACGGTACCCTTCAGGGAGAACATCACTGTGACCTGCTCCGAGACGGGCAAACCGCTGAGGAACACCCGCACTGCCGGCTTCCGCCAGTGTGTGTACGACCCGCAGCCAGGTGAGAACAGAGTGTGTACGACCCGCAGCCAGGTGAGAACAGTGTGTGTACGACCCGCAGCCAGGTGAGAACAGTGTGTGTACCGCAGCCAGGTGAGAACAGTGTGTGTACGACCCGCAGCCAGGTGAGAACAGTGTGTGTACGACCCGCAGTCAGGTGAGAACAGTGTGTGTACGACCCGCAGCCAGGTGAGAACAGGCAATGAGAAACAGATAAAGACAGGAGTGAGAAATGGGTGAGGACAGGGCTGAGAAATAGGTGAGGTCAGGGATGGAAGAGCAAATGGTATTTTTTGCGATGAGTAGAAAAGGCGTAAGCGTCATTTGTCTCGTCAAATCGTTTAAAACGCTACATGGATACCTGCAAATATTTATACCAGGCCAACACCTGGCAATATTTGGACGATTTACTAATCTGCGTGATATGTTCCACCTTAGCTCCAGCTACAACCACAAAGTGCTCTATGCTGTCGCCCTCCCTTCCCGCTCCAGTGCAGCGTGCTGTCTCAGTTCTGTCGCCGTCCTGTCGTCGCTGCTGACATCACCTGCCATCACGTCTGACGTCACCGTTACGTCACACTCACGTCACACACCTCTCCGCCCCGACAGATACGCCGGACTACTGGATCTCTGGCGCTCCGCCCGCCTGTCCGAGAATCGACTGTGGCGAGCCCCCCAGCACCCCCGGCGGCGACTACGGTACCTACCCGGACACCAAGTATCAGAGCAGCTTCTATTTCGGCTGTGAGGACACCTTCAGCCTGGCAGGACAGAGCACGTGAGTATCAGGAGAGAGGGAGGAGGGGGGCAGAGAGGAGGGGATGGAGACGACGCAGGGAGGCAAAGCGCTGAGGGTAGACGGGGAGGGAGAGACTAATACCGATTAAAACAATGAAAAGCAAAAAAAAATGATCCGGTTGCCTAACCCATGACAAACACTGTGAAAACATCATTGCTCCGTATCATTTGCAGCTATGTCGATTTGTAATATAAATTCCTGACTCTCACTAAAAACACAGTGCAATGCTTCTAGGCACTTATGTGGTTTTTATAAATTTCTCGAAATGAGTTATGGGCGACGTCTAACGTTTCACATCGCCGGTTTTTGTCGTTTTCTTTTAACGTTTCCAAAGATACCGTGACTTTTCCTCATTCACCTCTGCCCAAATTTATGCTGTAATTGATGATCACACTTGCCCCTACGTTGACCCGAAACTGAGCTAGCCCTCTCCCTCCCTGCTTCCTTCCGACTTGACTAACTGTGTCGTTGTGCCGCCAGTTCCAACGACAACGTGGTGCGTTGCCAGGCGGACGGTACCTGGGACTTCGGCGACCTGCGCTGTGAGGGCCCCGTCTGTACAGACCCGGGCCGGCCGGCCGACGGCGCACAGACGGCCACAAGCTATGAACAGGGCTCCAAGGTGGGCAGGCAGACAGATCTCTGAGGCAGTCGACCGGCGGGGGCTCGATTCCAGGACGGGGCAGGTTTTTTGATAAAGTGGTGTGACTTTAGAAATCAGGAGCATTTTATTTCTAATCAAATTTGCAATTTGTTCTTTTTTGCTATTGCTATGATTTGTGCAATACTGCTGTTGCCGCACAAAGAGCACTTTAAAGGGGCAATATTTCTTGTCATTGCTTACCCTCCAGTCAAAATCATTATTTTACTCGCTCGAACAGTTATTTTCAGCTCTTTTTCACGATACTCTAGACCATAGTTGAGAACAATTCTTGTTCTGTGCTGTGTTCTGTGCTGTGTTCTGTGCTGTGTTCTGTGCTGTGTTCTGTGCTGTGTTCTGTGCTGTGTTCTGTGCTGTGAGTTCTGTGCTGTGTTCTGTGCTGTGTCCTGCAGGTCAGTTGACGTCTGTCCGTGTTGCAGGTATCGTTCACGTGTAACAAGCCCGGCTACATCCCGTTCTCGGGCGAGCCGATCGAGTGTGTCCGCCAGCCCGAGTGCGCCACTATCAAACCGCTGGGCCTCACCGACGGCAGCATCCCAGGTAGGCAGCGCCACCTACCACCTACTCACACATACTTCAAAAACACGAGGCCGCGGCGTCTCGACCGACGGCAGCACAGGTGCGGCGCACTACACCTACTCCAAATCAAACACCAGGGCGCTGGCCTCACGCGACGGCAGCATCCCAGGTAGGCAGCGCCACCTACCACCTACTCACACATACTCAACACAGGCGCTGGGTCTCACCGACGGCAGCATCCCAGGTAGGCAGCGCCACCTACCACCTACTCACACATACTCAACACAGGCGCTGGGCCTCACC
The DNA here is from genome assembly GCA_014673585.1 of Semibalanus balanoides. Classification (NCBI taxonomy): domain Eukaryota; kingdom Metazoa; phylum Arthropoda; class Thecostraca; order Balanomorpha; family Balanidae; genus Semibalanus; species Semibalanus balanoides. The sequence goes on from VOPJ01016566.1 coordinate 7,709, forward strand.
GACGGCAGCATCCCAGGTAGGCAGCGCCACCTACCGCCAACTCACACATACTCAACACAGGCGCTGGGCCTCACCGACGGCAGCATCCCAGGTAGGCAGCGCCACCTACCACCTACTCACACATACTCAACACAGGCGCTAGCTACGTACCTCTTAGATCATCATAGCATGCAATCTATAACCGGGTCGTCGGTAATATTTTTGATTTGATCGATTACTTCTCTGGCTTTTCTAGTGAACTTCGCGTAATATGAGTCGAAGCTATATTGAGTTGTATTGAAAGAATGTCTATAGGTGGTGTTAGAAAATAATCAACCTTAGTATTTGACAAAATATGATGACCTCTGACATCCGACTTTATGGTACTGAATACGAAGCTATCATTCCTGGAGACTGGATTGGAGAGCGATGGCTGGTGACGAGTATGTACCAGATCTGACATTTAGCCAAACTAGATTCACCCTTTCCTCTCCGTAACTGCTGTTTACCCCCACTGCCCACGTGTGCCCCAGTAACGGAATCTTACCCCCACTGCCCACGTGTGCCCAGTAACCGGAAATCTACCCCCACGGCCCACGTGTGCCCCAGTAACCATAATCTACCCCCCGGTCACTGCCCACGTGTGCCCCCAGTAACGGAATCTTCCCCCACTGGCCCACGTGTGCCCCAGTAACGGAATATTACCCCCCCCCCCACACACACACACACTGACCATCTCTGGCCCCTCGCAGCGACTTCCATCAACGCTACCACCCAGCGTGCCAACTACGAGTCTGACAAAGTGCGCCTCAGCTCAGTGACCGGCTGGTGCGGGCGGCTCGACGAGCCCTTCACCTACGTCCAGGTCGACCTCGGAACGCTGCACAGGGTCAAGGTCAGTAGGCCGCGCATGTGGAGGGCAGGTGCAGGTTATGTGGCGGTCATTTGCAGGCTATAACGGCGTCATGACAGGGAAGTAGTATGGGAGGGGAATGGGGGGGGGAGCGGGAGGGAAGGCTGAGGGCTAGGACGGTTTGTGAGATAATCGTTTATGTACTAAAGGGACATTTCCGGCAGCATTAAATCATTACTGTGTGGCTTCACGGCACGGTTTCAAGCAATTGGCATGATAAAATTGGAAAACCAATGACTATGACAGGCTGTTTTTGCTGTTTTTGCTGTTGCTGTTTTTATAGACATCGTTTACCATCTTCGACTTCATTGAATTAATCTTTTTAACTTCTACCTCTTACCGATGATTGTTCTCAATGCATTATTGATACGATATCGTGCTTCAGATTCCGACCCAATGCCATTGATTGGTAGTTACACATGGTGACTTGACTGTGTATTTGCCCTCAGGCTATTCTGCTGAAGGGAGTCGTCACTAACGATGTGGTCGGGCGACCGACTGAGATCCGCTTCTTCTACAAACGTGCCGAGGACGAGAATTACGTGGTTTACTTCCCGAACTTCAACCTTACGGCGCGCGACCCGGGCAACTATGGTGAACTCGCTATGATCACTCTGCCGGAATCAGTGGAGGCCAGATTCGTCATCCTCGGTTAGTAGAATGGTGTTCTGCGTTGGTCGAAGTGGGGTCGGGAACGTTGTTAGTACTTAGTAGAATGCCGAATTCTTCGGCGGTGTAGGAGCTTTGCTTGGCAAATGGTATGCATTTTACCCGAACGGGATTAGTTTTTAACGTTCCATAAACTTCATCATTTTTTCTCTCGAATGGTCTGCAATCTGCATATGATCCAACGTGAACTAGACAGTATAGAAAGTGAACATATAATGTATTACCTAAAGAGAAAAGGTCTGACACCATGTCAACCTTGGATGGAACTATGAGACGGTGCCTCTCCGTCTCAAGCTATATCCCTTTCAGCGTCATGACAGCCAAGTAGTATGGGAGGAGAATGTGGTGGGGGGGGGGATTAGCATTCAGTCCTGGCTTCTTATCTCACACCTCCCACATATGAGTCCTCACCTCTCAACCTCAACACCACACGCCTCTTTAACCCCCCCCCCCCGCCCCGCCCTGCAGGTATCATCTCGTACGACAAGAACCGTGCCTCAAGTTCGAGCCTGCTCGGCTGCGAGTGAGGACACGCAGCCCCTGCTCGCTCGATATGGGCTTACTCCAAGTGTGTGGACGCGAGCCGCCGCAGTTCGTCAACCTGCCCAGCGAAACTGTGCAGGTGAGAACTGAACTGCCAGCGAACATGCTGGCAGGTGAGAACTGAACATGCCCAGCCGAACTTGCTGCAGGTGAACTGAACTGTCACAGCGAACTGCTGCAGGTAGAACTGACTGCCCCAGCAACTGCTCAGGTGAGAACTGAACTGCCACAGCGAAACTGCTGCAGGTGAGAACTGAACTGCGCACAGCGATGCTGCAGGTGAAGAATGAACTGTCACAGCCGAACTGCGCAGTTTTTGAGAACTGAACTGCCCCAGCGAACTGCTGCAGGTGAGAACTGAACTTGCCACAGCGAACTGCTGCAGGTGAGACTGAACTGTCGGCAGCGAAAACTGTGGGCTGCAGGTGAGAACTGAACTGCCCCAGCGAACTGCTGCAGGTGAGAACTGAACTGCCACAGCGAACTGTGGCAGCGAACTGCTGTCGGCTAATACCGGCATTATCCGGTGATCTTCTGAACTGCCAACTGCTCGTGATTTATTTCTGCTCTGGGCAGAAATGAACTTTCACGATGTATTTTCCCGAATGAATCTTTAATTACCCTGAATAACTGCTCCTATGAATACTTTAACAGTTTCAACAAGCTATAATATCCGTCTTTCTCGACCCACAGGTGACAAAGGGAGAGAACGGACAGATCCTGCCTGTGAACTTCACCGAGCCGCTGGCTACCGACAACTCCGGCATGATCGTCAGAACGGACGTGCGGCCACCCGGCTTCTCACCTCCCGTCTACGTGTTCAGGTCAGTAGAGGTCACAGGAGGTCACAGGAGGTCACAGGAGGTCACAGGAGGTCACAGGAGGTCACAGGAGGTTACACGGAGTCACAGGAGGTCACAGGAGGTTGCACAGGGTCACATGAGGTCAGACGGGGATCAGATGGGGTCACACGGGGTCCGGATGTCTGTCAATAGAGCGTCGGGCTCGTAATCCATGGGTTGCGGGATCGAGCCTGGATACTAGCAAGGTCCTTTGGTATGTACCGCCACTATGATCGGCGTGACAGACCCAAACTGTAGGTATATGGCTACAGTCACATCGTGTAGTGATTACCGATTCCAGGACGATCCGTATTAAATAACGTGCTGTTTTCGGTGTGTTTGGCTGCAAATCCGTCACCTCCTGAATCCTGATACTACATCCCCAGCTATATCTCCCGCCGGTCACAAATCCGTCACCTCCTGATACTACATCCCCAGCTATATCTCGCCGGTCACAAATCCGTACTCCTGATACTACATCCCCAGCTATAATCTCCCGCTGGTCACAAAGTCGTCCACCCCTGATACTACATCCCCACTATGTCTCCCGCCGGTCACAAAGTCGTCACCTCCTGAACACATCCCAGCTATATCTCCCGCCGCGTCACAAATCGTCACCCCTATACTACATCCCCAGCTATGTCTCCCGCCGGTCACAAATCTGTCACCTCCTGATACTACATCCCCAGCTATATCTCCCGCCGGTCACAAAGTCGTCACCTCCTGATACTACATCCCCAGCTATATCTCCCGCCGGTCACAAATCCGTCACCTCCTGATACTACATCCCAGCTATATCTTCCCGCAGTCACAAATCCGTCACTCCTGATTACTACCATCCCAGCTATATCTCCCGCCGCGTCACAATTCTGTCACTCCTTGATACTACATCCCCGCTATATCTCCCGCCGGTCACAAAAGTCGTCACCGCCTGATACTACATCCCCAGCTATATTCTCCGCCGGTCACAAATCCGTTCACCTCCTTGATACTACATCCCCAGCTATATCTCCGCCGGTCACCAATCCGTCACCCCTTGATACTATTCCCCAGCTATATCTCCCGCGTGGTCACAAATCGTCACCTCCTTGAACTACATCCCCAGCTATACTCCCCCGGTCACAAATCTGTCACCTCCTGTACCACATCCCCAGCCTTATATCTCCCGCGGTCACAAATGCCGTCACCTCCTGGATACTACATCCCCAGCTATATCTTCCCCGGTCACAAATCTGTCACCTCCGATACTACATCCCCAGCTATATCTCTCCGCCGGTCACAAATCGTCACCTCTGATACTACCATCCCAGTATATTCTCCGCGGTCACAAATCTGTCACCTCCTTGATTACTACATCCCCAGCTATATCTTCCGCCGGTCACAAATCCGTCACTCCTGATACTACAATCCCCAGCTATATCTCCGCCGGTCACAAATCTGTCACCTTCCTATACTACAGCCCAGTATATGTCCCGCCGGTCACAAATTTTTTCCCCTGGTTTTTTTTCCCCCACTCCTGATAACTACATCCCCAGCTAGGATCTCCCGCGTCACACTAATCCGTCACCTCCTGATACTACATCCAAAGCTATAATCTCCGCGGTCACAAATCCGTCCACTCCTGATACTAACATCCCCAGCTATATCTCGCCGGTCACAAATCTGTCACTCCTGATACTACATCCCCAGCTATATCTTCCCGCGTCACAAATCCGTTCACCTCCTGATATACATCCCCGTATATCTCGCCGGTCACAAATCTTCACCTCTGATAAACTACATCCCCAGCTATATCTCCCGCCGGTCACAAATCCGTCACCTCCTGATACTACATCCCCAGCTATGTCTCCCGCCGGTCACAAAGTCGTGTGTAATCATACTGACCTGGTACTATCTCCCTCCCCATGTTACAGGGACCTGATGCTGGAGTACCTGGCGTTCGACTTTGACGGCAACGTAGCCATCTGCCAGATGAACATCACCGTGCCGGGTAAGCTGCCCTGTCCAGCTGCTGTGGCATGCCAAGTGGTGATATTATTTTGCATTGGGTGATGAGCAAAAAATGGCAGGATACTGATAATAAACTGCAGATATACCTAGCACTTGGTCTGTATATTGCATGAGTCGAAATGCCAAGAACTAGTTATACCTACCTACATTAGGTATTGCACAGGGTGTTGAAGTTTTGATAATAGCCGGCAAAAATGCATTACTGAAAATACCCTACCTGCGTGGTGCTATTTATACGACACTCCTCCGGAGACAATGTGTCCTCACTCCTCAGAGCTCCGTTATTGAGTTGTCATACTGACAATACCCTACTTGTGGTGTATTTTTTCAGACGACACTCCTCCGAGGATCACATGTCCTCAGAACTCCGTTATTGAGTTGTCATACTGACAATACCCTTCTTGTGGTGTATTTTTTCAGACGACACTCCTCCGAGGATCACATGTCCTCAGAACTCCGTTATTGAGTTTCATACTGACCAATACGGCCTACTTGGTGGGGTATTTTTTTCGACGACACTCCTCCGAGGATCACGATGTCTCAGAACTCCGGTATGAGTTTAGCCATACTGACATACCCTACTTGTGGTGTATTTTTTCAGACGACACTCCTCGAGATCACATGTCCTCAGAACTCCGTTATTGAGTTGCCATACTGACAATACCCTACTTGTGGTGTTTTTTTTTTTAGACGACACTCCTCCGAGGATCACATGTCCTCAGAGTTACGTGGTAGAGCTGGTCGAGGAACAGGACGTGTACGAGATCAACTTCAACCGCTCCCGTAACCAGGTCTCCGTCTCTGACGATACTGATGACGTAAGCAGCGCGGCGATGACGTCATAGAGGGCAGACGGGGCGGGGCTAGTTTGGGTGGAGTGGATGACGGATTTATGATAATTTGTTAGATGTTGTTTGAGTTTTTATAACGCTCTTTACATAAAAGCTTGCGGATAAATTAGATTGCGTGGCGATACTGTTTTACTTGACGCCACTCTTCATATTTCTGTTAAGTTTAAAAAATAAATATTTATATTAATATTCGTTGTAAAAGTCACACTGTTAGTATGATTAAATCGTGTACGTCTGATAATTTTAACCCTGTTATTATTTGTGATTATCACTGACCAGTGACCTCACACCTCATATCTCTTACCTCTCACCTCTCACCTCTCACCTCTCACATATCACATCTTACATCTCACCTCTAACATATCACATATCACATATCACATCTCACATCTCACATCTCACATCTCACATCTCACATCTCACATCTCACACTCACATATCACACTCACATCTCACAAATCTCAACATCTCACATCTACATCTCACATCTCACAGTCTCAATCTCACTCACATCTCACATCTCAATCTCACAATCTCACATCTCACATCTCACATTTCTCCTCTCACTTCTCACTTCTCACTTCTACATCTCACCTATCATATCCACATCTCACACCTCTCACACCTGTGACCTGTCCTCGCCACCAGGCGGACTCCCTCGAGGTGACGTTTGAGCCGTCGGCCGCTCGGATCCCGATCGGAGGGTATGAGAACGTCACCGTCACAACCAGAGACGCCTCCGGCAACAGCGCCCAGTGCCACTTCCAGGTGGGAGAGGATTCCGGCAGTGGGGGTGTACAAGAGGATGGCTACTGGGGGGGGGCGGCAGTGGTATATCATGAACATGGGTAGTGCGGGATACAGGGAGTCGCGTGCAGTACAGTACTGCAGCGTACAGTACAGTACTGCAGCGTGCAGTACAGTACTGCAGCGTGCAGTACAGTACAGTACTGCAGCGTGCAGTACAGTACAGTACTGCAGCGTACAGTACAGTACTGCAGCGTGCAGTACAGTACTGCAGCGTACAGTACAGTACTGCAGCGTACAGTACAGTACTGCAGCGTGCAGTACAGTAGTGCAGCGTACAGTACAGTACTGCAGCGTGCAGTACAGTACTGCAGCGTACAGTACAGTACAGCAGCGTGCAGTACAGTACTGCAGCGTGCAGTACAGTACTGCAGCGTACAGTACAGTACTGCAGCGTGCAGTACAGTACTGCAGCGTGCAGTACAGTAGTGTAAGTTTCGTTTGGATACAATGATGTTGGGACCTGCAAGAACAGTGCATTTGTCTGCGGTAATCGGGTGTAGGATGTAAGACACGCAGTGGCTAACTTGTTAACTCGATCTTCTCAGTTTGTGTCGGCATAAAATGGTCATTGCATGCCAGGCCACCCTATTTCGCTGCAGCGTGACTGTTAATACTGCTGTACCTATGTAGTATGTACGATTTTGATTATCATTCAAGAATCTTGCCCAAATGTATGTATGTGAAGCGTGTTGTCCAATGAAGACATACATTCCGACAGGAAATGTTGTACTATGCGTCACATCGGGCCGGGCATTGTGTAGTACGCCGTTTGGTGGCGCGGCGCTGACGTTAGTTGGTCTCGTCTCCGCCAGGTGGCAGTGCAGGCGACCCCGTGCGTGGCCTGGGACCTGAAGGCTCCGGCGAACGGAGCTGTCAACTGTCTGCCGAGCGATGTCGGAGGGCTGCGCTGCCTGGCCACCTGCAAGGAGGGATACCGGTGCGTTCTGAGAGACGCACCACCTCATTGGCGGCATGTTCACACACCCGACATTCACATTCAGTGGGGCTCAGGGTGGGCTCAGGGTGGTGGCTGGAGCCATGTCTGTGAGGAGCCAAAAGCAGCCTGGTCGCTCACATTGATATTGTTTTCTATATTAAATGTGTATGAACTTTTCATTCCGTTTCTACCTTGTTATGTTTGCGCTATGGCATATGTTCCTTTGCACGGAGAGCGCGCGATATTAATGCGGGATGGGTAGCTCTGCCAATAGACTGCTGGGCTCGGAATGTTTACGGTCCAGGTTCGAATCTGGCTTCAAGCGATGTCTTTTGGTCTCCTTGTTTCGGTCGGCGTGAGAAACCCGGCAATATATGACCCACCGCTACCTACCCACCGGTACCGCTACCTTGCCATAATGGGTAACGCCAATACCAGACAACACAATGTGAATGAATGCCGTCCTAGTTGTGGGCCGTAGTCCAGACCAGCACAGCTGCCCCTAACCCGTGCTGTTTGCTCTCCACAGCTTCACTGACGGTGAGAGCGTGAAGACGTTCAACTGCCAGCCAAAGCTGCCGTGGTCTCCTACCGGCCTGGTGCCCGACTGTGTTACCGAGGACACTGAGCAGGCCAGCTACGACGTCAGGGCCAACATCAGCTACCGCTCCAACGGCGCCGTCTCCTCAGAGTGTGTCAACATGTACAGGGTGAGCTGCACGTCTGCCGCCGCTTCATTGCGGGGTCAGTCAGTCAGTCAGTCAGTCAGTGAGACAGCTTGTACAGATTGAGTCGATATGTTGCGGGCTTTGGCAGCTTGGATATATTATTTTTGGCTTACGGTTATTATTATGATTGGCACCGGACACCGAAATGGACTGCATCAATCCATTGGAGCTCTGGTCGAGATCCATCTAATCGGAGTTGGAAAAGAGCTTTGAAGTGTATTTGTGTAATATCGGAGTCGCGTCATCAAGAATACCCATTACGCATTACATAAGCGAACGGCTTTAATTATACAAAACACGTTCTCTTTTAGTTACTATCTATGTATAACCTGATAGTTCATCAACTTTCCTTTTGAGTGCTTCTGACAAATATCTGATGTCGATGGCATGTGCTGACGTCACTGTGACGTGTGATGTCTCCACAGGAGGAGCTGAAGCAGTTCCACCCCGATCTCAGTTCGATCCTCTCAGCCCGCTGCTCCCAGGCGGTTAACCTCAACATGGACGTCAGGCTGCTGGACGGGCAGGCAAAGAGGGTGGCAGAGAACATGGTTCAGGTGAGGGCAGTGACGTCAACATGACGTCATAGTGTGGCACGGAGAGGCGCAGTGGGTGGCAGAGAAGAGATTTTCTGTGGGTCCAGTTGAGGGGAGTGACGTCATAATAGTGCCGCATTGCGGTGATGTGCATGTTATAATGCTACGATTGAACAATTAGCATGTTATGATTGAAATACCAATGTTGACACAAATGCATTGTACTGGACGTATTATTAATATATTTGAGACCCGCGTTGCACATGCTGAATCAAAGATATATGAAAAGAAATGTGCAAAAGCACATACAACAAATTCAAGGAAGGAAGGTTCTGAAAGAATTGTCTTGACTCTAGTCACGATATTGAGACTTCCATATTGCATATTCACACGTCGTTTCTGACGTCATAGAACCGTACCAATCGGATCTCTATATCCCTGCACCCCGATGACGTCAGACGGCTGTCCGTCCTGTGGTTGACAGATTGAGCACGTGCTGCGCATCACACCTGAGGTGTCACAGCCGCTGCTGTATGACCTGTGCGGCCTCAACCTGGGCCTCATCTTCGAGCTGCAGGTGCCCTCTGCCTCTGTGGTCATCCAGCCGCTGATCGATGTCGACGCCATCGGTGAGCAGCGCTTACACGTGTCATTGGCGAGCTGACGATAGATGGCGGTAGTGGAGAGGTGTCCGAGGATCGTTTGCGATGTCGCTGTTCATGCGCTGCTATTGGCAGTTTTGTTCGAAAATGATTGTTTTAATATTGTTTTTTAGGTTTAGTCAATGACCAAATGTTATCCGTATCCGGGTACGTTTACATAGGCACTCTGTTTTGGTTCGAGCTATACGAAACGTAGCTCATTTCGTCTCGAAAACAGCATTTGCAGTAAAGAGTAGGCGGTTTGACAGTATTTGCAGACATGCTTACATCACAGCTATATCATCACTTCCTATATCCGCAGCATTATCTAAGAACATGCCGTTAGAAGGCGATACTGTGCGAGTTGCGACTGGATTGTGTCAGAGCTGTAATACTAGATGGTTGTGTTTGTGTCGTCTACAGGCAATCAGTGTCCTCCTCTGCGAGCCTTGGACAGCCACGTGATTCGCGGCTTCACATGCTCCACTGGAGAGGTCCTCAACTCGGAGTCGAGCAACACCAATGTGCCCAGATGCCGTGAGTATAACCCAGCCGGGCTTTGAGCACCACTGGAATTCGTACGCAGGAATGGGGAATGGGGATGGATTATGCTTTCTGTGGCATTTATGTTTTGTGCTTCCGTATTTAGGTACACTTTTGGTCACTTAAATTTAATACATGACGTATATTTGCTGACATTTGTTATCTCAGCTGACCTTATCTGATATCTGCTGTCCTGCTGACCTCTGCTGACCTCTGCTGACCTCTGCTGACCTCTGTTGACCTCTACCAATCTCTGCCGACCTCTGGTGATCTCTTCTGACCTCTTCTGACCTCTGCTGACCTTTAATGACCTCTTATGAACTCTGATGACCTCTGTTGACATTCTGCTTACCTCCCTTCAGTGCACTGCCCGGCTGGCACGTTCGCCAAGACTGAGGACGAGGTGTGTACGGTGTGTCCGATGGGTCAGTACCAGGACCAGAGCCGGCAGGGCTCCTGCAAACGGTGTCCGTCCAGCACCTACACTCGCCATGAAGGCAGCAAGAGTGTCAAGGTAGGCACGAGTGGGCAGCTGCCGCCAGAGGGGAGGGGCAGGGCATGCCAGCGGGGGGAGGGGCAGGGGATGGTGGGAGAGAGACACAGAGCACCGAGTCGAATCAAGTCACTCACTGGTGAGGTTTTATATGTTCACAATACACATATGTGTTTGATTACTGTTTCCGTTGTTGTTGTTTTTTCACTTTGTGTGAAATAGGTTCTGCTTTTGACACCAAAAGTATTAGCATATTTGACGATATGCATTGCCACTTAGCGTGGGCTACGATATGAGTAGTCGGTTTAGACTAACAGACTGAGTTGTTTGTTGTTTGGAAGTAATTATATCGCATCATGTTCTTGAGTATTGAGCTAAAACTGGTGAAATTGACGTAAGACATTGAAGATATGCAAGATATTAAAGAATGCCTCAACGAAGATCGTCTCTGGGGCCATCTGAGTCTGACCTGACCTGAATCCGTGTGACGGCTGACGGCTGACGGCTGACGGCTGATGGCTGACAGCTGACGGCTGACGGCTGACGGCTGACGGCTGACGGCTGACGGCTGACGGCTGACGGCTGACGGCTGACGTGTGATGACACCGCTGCTATGTACGGCTTGTAGAGAGTGAGATGTGATGCCTTTATGAGAGCAGGAGTGTGCGATTGATGAGACCGTGAGTTGAGACACAGTTTCTGTATGTCTACTTTGAACCAGCTAGTGTTACTGGATTGCCCTATCAGTGAAAATGTTATCCGCTGAAAGTGCGTGTCTGTGATGTGACCCTAGTGGTGACAGACGTGTGTGTGAGGTATGCGATGAGATGTGATACGTGCTGATCGGCGTGTAACGGCATTGAGACAGATTGACGGCTAGTAGCCTTGAGTGTCTGTTGCGATCGGTCTTTGACGGTCTTGGACTCGGATATATTATCTTTCGACTTCACTCGTTCCTGCAGTATTACACTTTCTCGAATACAATGCGATTGACTTATTGTGTTCAGCACTGTGAGTGATACCTCTAGTAATAGTAGAGACTCACCTGTGATTGCCGTGGGCTGACTGATAAGCGTGTATGATGGATGGCAGATAGCGAATGCATCCACTTCCCGTGATTCTGGTGGGCCAATACGTGTGGGTATCGGACAGGGCTCGCGCAAGAGACTGTAGGACGCTCTGCACCTGAATAGGCTGAACAGAGTGTGATTGCCGCGCGTGGATTCGGAGGAGGACATCGGGTGGTGGTTAAGAGGTCAGAGATGACTTGCCACACAATCGGAATCTCCACAGTAGTTCAGAGTTCAAGTAAGCCTATGTGCGTGTCGCAAGGACCGGACACGTATATAGCGACGCGAAACTCACGCCACAGGTAGCGTAGTCAACATTATGCGGGCGCGCGAGAAGAGAGTTTTGAGACTTGCACTATATGAGATCGAGTCGCCGAGAGTTGATAGATCCCTGAAGCATCAGTGAGATTGCAGATGATACTGTAGGCAGCACACTTGCACTATGACAGTGAAAGAGAACCAGGCGCCAGGAGCTTATATTACTTGGCGAGACTGCGCGTGAGTGGGTTCGTCATCCGCGCTGTTACAAGATAAGGTTTGTTGCCCATTCCATCTCAGGTTCTCGGCATGGAAAGTACCAAGTTGGCTTCTCAGGAGGACGCACATGAATGCTTGCTTCGTCGGTTTTTAAGAGAGAGGCCTTGTGTTAAGATTGCGCTGGACTTATTTATGTAAATTCCAGGAGATCAGTATGAGAAATTTTAAACTTTATCTGTTCCAAGGTATCTTCAGGCTTTCGGTAGATTCTAGTTGCATGGTGTGCATTTCGGTGATTCCTCCCTTTCTTAGCCACTTAGGTTAGAGGAGGCCTAAGCGCAGCTTTGTCGAGGGCCTGAATGGTCCAATGGGAATAAGAGAGTGGCAGGAACGGAGGGAGCGCAAAGGAAGCAGTTCTCGCTGAGTTAACCATATGGTATATTTAAATCGGTTGCACTGGTACGAGGGCCTGTAATGGGACGGGTCATATAGGGGCAAAATATAGATTTGCTAGGGGTTTTTGAAGGACGGTCATTCTATGGGACCATTCGGGGGCTACTGAGAATTATTTTTCACCGGAGTGTTAGTAACAGAAGAACCACATTACACTCCTGATTAGGACGATATGGTGCTATGTCAAATTGCCCATGATGCGAGGTTCAAGTCACATCGCGTCTTAACACCATGGTTAGTTGACACTTCACTCCATATCTCATCTCAATAACGGGAGGTGTTGGCGCGTGCCGGCTGTGCAGGTTTTACGTGGTAGAGCAGTGATCCGCCATCTAGAGGGAGGCATTTGATGCGCCCTTAGTGGAGCACTAGATCCCGCGCTTCATTGGCCCAGACTGACCCTCCTTCAACATGCCTATGGAAGAGTACTGATGCCACAGCCAAGACCTGGTTATATTCGATGTTGTTCGCACTTCCATGACTATCCGAACTCGAGTTGTGAGAGTCGATCTGCTACATGTTCAAAAGTATCTTGATAACTAACTAGATCATGTCCCGTCACTCGGATTCTGGTTAACAATTGCGCAGGATCTTTTTATTGAAGGTTAGAATCTTCGTGTGGGTGGATGTTGATGCAACACACCGTTCATAGAAACGAGGCTGATTGCGTGCTGATTCGGCAAGTCAAGCACCGATCAGTGGTCTCCAATCTTAGCCGGGAGTGAGCGGGAGGGGACAGGTTGAGAGCGGAGCGGTTTGTTGAGAGTTACCGAGGTCTAAGAGGCAATTTACTTCTTGATTGCGGGATTTAGTATATTTATAAACGGATTTACGGGAATAGAGATTATCCTAGCTGAAACTGCTGTTTCTGTTTCACGTTGGACGATTTCATGGTGTTTGAAGTAGGATTATGACGGGTGGGCCGACCGGCGAGTATCATCACAGATAGGACTGAGTAGCGTCCGGTGGGTTTTGGCTGGGTAGCGTGCGGTGGATGCTGGTTGTTCCCCTCCTGCACCGGCACCGGTGGCGGTGCGACTGATAACAATGACTGACATTATCGTGCCTTATGTGGGGAGTTTCAGTATCAATACATAATATACGACACGGGAAAATCGGCAGGCGCGTCTCCGTGCTGCCTCTGTGACGTGAATTCCACCCACGGCGTATTGCTGCATGGTCAGATGATCGATATTCCGACACTCTGAGTTGCCTTCCTAGGGCGCTTGATAGCCTCAATGAGCTTTAGCGCGCCCCCCCCCCCAAAAAAAAACACACACACACACACACGAGTTGCCTTCCTCCGACACCTGACCTCTGACCCTCAGATGCTGGGTCACCGGCCCTGACCTCTGACTTGTGACTCTGACCCTCAGATGCTGGGTCACCGGCCCAAGTGTTTCTGCCCCGCCGGCTTCAGCGGTGCCCGGTGTGAGATCGATGTGGATGAGTGTCTGTCCGGTCCGTGCTACAATGGCGCCACCTGTATCGACCAGCAGCAGGTCAGTCCAGCCATCGACCGGCGTTACAGGGCTCTGGTGTGGAGCCACGTGGTTCATGAGTGGCTTATAGAGGTTAGAGGTGCATATTGTTGGGTTTGCACGAGCCTATCGTTCAGTTTGTACGGTGCCCCGAACTGAGACCCGTGTTGGTTCATCAGAGCTATGAGAATCCAAAGAAAATACCCGCGAGATTTTACATAAAGTGGTGAAATATCGTGAGGTACCTATATGATTTTGTTCGCAAAGAATTATAATAATTCAGGATAGGTTTCAATTATGTTTATGCTGTCCTTACCACATTGCTCTATTAATTCGTGTCGTATGGTTGCCCAGGGTTGCAACAGATGTATCCTTTGACTCGCTATCGTCTTCATAACGTCATGGCCTAGATTTACCTGCTTTGCCCTACCCCTGCCCTGCCCTGCCCTGCCCTGCCCTGCCCTGACCTGCCCTGACCTGACCTGACCTGCCCTGACCTGACCTGACCTCTCTCTGCAGGGTTACCGGTGTCAGTGTGAGGACGGTTACTCTGGAATCAACTGTCAGATTGAGAAGTCGGACTGTACAGAAGACGCCTGTCCCCCGCGTGCAATGTGTATGGACACCCCTGGAGTCGGTGAGTTGATAGCCCACGCGGCAGTGGAGCGTCCTATAGAGAGCGCCAGCTGAAACCTGTCCCAGGGAGAGCGACAGCTTCAAGTGGGGCACACAGACGGCGGCAGGTCTATCTCGGTCTTTTTCAACGTTCATGGACTCGATAACGATCATAAGTCCGAGGAGTTTGGCCGCCGCGGAATATGATCTCTGCCGTCGTCGCGCTCGAAGCCCAGCATTATCTAGTTTGAAGAGGTGCTGTATATTGAATCTCGTTCGAGGCCACTCGAGCAATTCAAGAGCTGGCGATATTTGTAGTGGGATTATGATAAGTGGGTTGAACCACGTGTTGCTTCAGATAGGAGCCCGCAGCGTCCGTTGGGTTTCGGACGGGACGGTGGCGGTATATGCCGGTTGTTCCCCGAGCTTCACCATTCTCAGCCAGCCTCAGTGGGCCCACTGATAACAGCGGCTATGTCACCCCACGTGGCCGCCTGGTGGATAAGGCAGTATGAGTTAACACGATCCTCAGCTGCTCCAACCAACTCCGGCCGGAGCGATCCTGGGGGCCACCCCTCCCGTGACGTCACGCCCCAGCTGGTTAATAATGGAACCGTCCATCTTTTAGCCGATTATTTTTTTCTAACATTTAAAGTAGCAATGTAAATTGCAAACGGACTGGCTCTGACCATGTGCGAACACATCGTTTTTTGGGGCAATGTATTTAATGTATTTAGTGTATTCACTTGTAATCAGATGTACTCAACATATAAACTCTGGCTTCCCTTCAAAACGTTTAAATATTTCGCCTTTACTAAATATTTTCATGGAGGAGAGAGAACACCAATGAGATATTACCAATTTATGTATTGCTCATATTGCCGTATTGGTTATTGCTAGCAAATTAACCCTTATTCAACGCACCCATATCCCGACACTTGGTTTTGCCTTCGTTCGGCAGTGAACTCTGAGCGTTTGTTTGTATTGTAATACGTGGTTTTGTCTCTGTTCGGCAGGGAACTTTGAGTGTCTGTGCCGTGAGGGCTACACGGGTCCGACCTGTAACGTCACGGTAGACCCGTGTACGGAGAAGGGTAGCCCGTGCGCCAACAGTGCCCGCTGTGTGGCCCTTCAGCAGGTGAGTGACGTCCAGGTCCCCGACTGACCTGACCTGACCTGACCCGACCCGATCTGATCTGATCTGATCTGATCTGATCTGATCTGACCTGACCTGATCTGATCTGACCTGACCTGATCTGATCTGATCTGATCTGATCTGATCTGATCTGATCTGATCTGACCTGACCTGACCTGACCTGACCTGACCTGACCTGACCTGACCTGACCTCCCCTGCCGGAGGGCAGGTCAGGAGGGCGGAGGGGGATTCGCGTTAGTTGGGGGAAACGGTGGAAGGCATGGGTGGAAGCGTTGACAGTGGTTTGGGTCTGATGGGTTTATGAAAGACAATTTGGCATGGGTATCATTTTCAATTCAACATAACATGTACTTTTCTTTGAAAATGGTTTTCTTAATTATTATTATTATTTCACGATTCAAGCTTGTTTTTATGCATTTTTGCATTTTCATTCGCGATTTATCCACAATTAATGATCCTTGTGAAATAAGATAATCCCATCGGATTTGTTTGGTTCCTGATCAGTCACCATTTACATTAATTGTCCCATTGCCTCTGTACACAGAGTCGGTACCGATGTGAGTTTCCGCCCCGCTGTGACCTGACCTCTGACCTCTGATGACCTCTGATGACCTCTGTACACAGGGTCGGTAACGATGTGAGTGTCCGCCCCACTGTGACCTAACCTCTGACCTCTGATGACCTCTGATGACCTCTGTACACAGGGTCGGTACCGATGTGAGTGTCCGCCCGGCTGGGAGGGGCCCCGCTGCGCAGTGAACACGGACGACTGCGCGGAACTGCCCTGTCTCCTCGGAGCGGCGTGTACCGACCTCGTCAACGACTTCAAATGCGACTGTCCCTCTGGTGAGCATTGGGCAGAAGGGATGGGTGACGTCACAGTATGGTCTATTGACGTCATTACTCTGGTAGAGGGAGGAAAAGGAGACGGTAGCTGAAACTAAAAGTGTGTGATTTATTTTATGCAGCTCGTAATCCAATGACTTTTGGATCAGTGCTATAGAATCGTATCAATAAAAATACGTTGGCTCAGAAACGTTTTGAATTGTAAGTTTAATTTAACGCTGTAAATATGGTGCCCTTAAACCACAATCATCATCAAACATGTTTTAACTTTGCTGAGTAACTGAATTTTGTAATTACTGAACTTTCTCCCCACCAACCACTGTTCTAGCGTTGTTGCTCTCCAGTTCTACCAATCACCGTGTAACACCATCTTTTCCCACTAATCACCGTTTAACACCGTCTTTCTCCACCAATCGCCGTTTAACGTCGTCGCTCTCCACCAATCACCGCTTAACAACATATTTTGTCACCATTCACCGTGTTTACACCACATTTCTCAACCAATCACCGCTTAACGTGGTCGCTCTCCACCAATCACCGTTTAACGCCATCTTTCTCTCCACCAATCGCAGGCTTCGCTGGCAAGCGTTGTGAGCGTAAGATTGACCTGTGCGCTGGCGGCCCGTGTGAGAATGGTCTCTGTGTGGACCGCTTCTTCGTACACCAGTGTATCTGCGACCCCGGCTGGACAGGTGAGAGTGACGTCATATACGATGCAGTGACGTCATGCAGGCTTGAACAACAGGGTTCTAGGATTGCTTTGGAGCTGCTGGGGTGTGGAGTGGAAAATTCTGGCAAAAAATAAAAAGAGTAAAATTTAAACAAAAATATACATGCTCAGGTTTATAAATACCCAATTATCCTCACACCAGAATGTGTTATTGCCTAATGCCAATTCTTCCTCCACAGGCTTTTCCTATCATTGCATCCATAAATCAGTATCAAGGCTTCTATAATCCAATACATTTTAAAAATAACGAGCGGAAAATCTACAGAAAATATCGAAAAAGAGTGGAAAAACAGTATCCATGGGTGTCCTTTTCAACCCAAATTTCCCAACGCTATGACATTGGGCTTGACTGACGTCATACTGGTCCCATTGCTGGCTGAAGTGACTGCCGGTTGCTTTTCGGTGACATATGATATATTTTATTTTTTATCGGAAAAATGCTAGGTTTGATCAATGACGGAAAATGTAAAAAAATGCTTTCCAATATCCATGATCACTCTTAAAATCCATACTTACTAGGCACCTAGGCAAATATATTGAAGTACCTGTGAGCCGGATATGCCAGCTTGGTCACCTTTGTTAGGTTGTGTGCCCTCCGATGAAGCCTCATTATTTCCATTCTACCCCTGTTTGCTCAGTGTACTCCCTATGCTACAATTGACGTGTGACGTCATCACTAACGTCACCCTGACGTCTGACAGGTTCGTCGTGTGACGTCAACGTGGACGACTGTCGGACGGCGCCGTGCTCGGCCGGTAGCACCTGTATGGACGACGTGAACGACTTCGGCTGCAACTGCGCGCCGGGATACACGGGAAAACGGTGTCAACACACCATCGATGACTGTGCCAGCCAGCCGTGTCAGAACGGAGGCACGTGCCAGGACCAGCTGGACGGTCAGTGACTCGCCGGGGGGTGTTACAGATGGGGGTTAGTGATGTCAGAACGCCGGCACGTGCCAGGACGAGCTGGACGGTCAGTGACTCGCCGGGGGGTGTTAGAGATGGGGGTTAGTGATGTCAAGAACGCCTGGCATTGGGCCAGGACCGTTGGACGGTCAGTGACTGCCGGGGGTGTTAGAGATGGGGGTTAGTGATGGGGGCTAGTGGTGGGGTTAGTGATCGGGGTTAATGATCGGGGTTAATGATAGGGGTTAGTGATAGGGGTTAGTGATGGGGGTTAGTGATGGGGGTTAATGGTAGGGTTAGTGATGAGGTTAGTGATGAGGTTAGTGATGGGGTTAGTGATGGGGGTTAGTGATGGGAGTTAGTGATGGGGGTTAGTGATGGGGTTAGTGATAGGGGTTAGTGATAGGGGTTAGTGATAGGGGTTAGTGGTGTGTGGGCGGTTAGTGACGGTATTATGTTTGTGACGGGAAGGAGGCGATGTAGAAGCTTTGCTGTTGGAGTGTATTTAAACACCAATGATTGTAATCAAAGTGAAGCTGGGTGTTGGGGGTCGCTAAATACACGCGTTGTGAACCTTTTTCTTCAATGATATACTGTTACTGAGTTTGCGAATATCACAAGTGCCTTAAACTGCCTGAACATCAGTCAGTCGGTAAACGGCACATTGACACTGTTAGATGTTGTTCATCAGCTTACTTGTCTTCCAGAAGTTTAACGCACGGAGCAAATTTATTCAGTTCTCATCGTTTACCGCAACAGTTACGTTTCTGAAACTAAAAATTATAAAAGTATGTGTAGCGCAAATAGCGCCTGCTGTAGACGTAACGCGGACATGGTGACGTGACGTGTCGTGTCGGTGTGATGATGGCGTGCCAGTGACGCAGCCAGTGACGCAGCAGCCAGTGACGGGTTAGCAGCCAGTGACGGGTTAGCAGCCAGTGACGGGTTAGCAGCCAGTGACGGGTTAGCAGCCAGTGACGGGTTAGCAGCCAGTGACGGGTTAGCAGCCAGTGACGGTCAGCTCTCTGTTGGTGTTTGTGTCCGCAGGGTTCACCTGTTCGTGCCGTCCCGGCTTCGTTGGTCTGCAGTGTGAGGCGGAGATCGATGAGTGTACCTCCAGTCCCTGCAGTCCCCAGGGCACCGAGCGCTGCGTCGACAAGGACAACACGTTCGAGTGCGAGTGTCGCGTCGGATACTCCGGCAAACTGTGCCAGGTTAGTGGCGGGCAAATAGAGGGTGGGATGTTTTAACAAACCCGACGAGCGAATAAGATATTATCAGCTTATAAAATTTACCAAATTGGCTATCATTATTTGACACCACCATCTCTTCTGTGCTATCATTATTTGACACCACCATCTCTTCTGGCTATCATTATTTGACACACCATCTGCTTCTGTGGCTATGTCATTATTTGACACCACATCTCTTCTGTGGCTATCATTATTTGACACCACCATCTCTTCTGTGGCTATCATTATTTGATACCACCATCTCTTCTGTGGCTATCATTATTTGACACCACCATCTCTTCTGTGGCTATCATTATTTTGACGCCACCATCTCTTTCTGTGCTATTCATTATTTGACACCCCATCTTCTTTCTGTGGCTATCATTATTTGACACCACCATCTCTTCTTGTGGGCGATCATTATTTGGACACCAACCATCTCTTCTGTGGCTATCATATTTGACACCACCATCTTTCTGTGGCTATCATATTTGACACCACCATCTCTTCTGTGGCTATCATTATTTGATACACCATTCTTTCTGTGGCTATCATTATTTGACCACCACCATCTCTTCGTGTGGCTATCATTATTTGACACACCATCTCTTCTGTGGCTATCATTATTTGACACCACCATCTCTTCTGTGGCTATCATTATTTGACACCACCATCTCTTCTTTGGCTATCATTATTTGACACCACCATCTCTTCTGTGGCTATCATTATTTGACACCACCATCTCTTCTGGTGCTATCATTATTTGGACAACCACCATCTCTTCTGTGGCTATCATTTATGTTGACACCACCATTCTTCTGTGGCATATCATTATTGACACACCATCTCTTTCTTTTGGCTATTCATATTTGACAACCACCATCTCTTCTGTGGCTATCATTATTGACCCACATCTCTTCTGTGGCTATCATTTTATTTGACACACCACTCTTCTGGGTATCATTATTTGACACCACCATCTCTTCTTGTGGCTATCATTATTTGACACCACCATCTCTTCTGTGGCTATCATTATTTGACACCACCATCTCTTCTGTGGCTATCATTATTTGACGCCACCATCTCTTCTGTGGCTATCATTATTTGACACCACCATCTCTTCTGTGGCTATCATTATTTGACACACCATCTCTTCTGTGGCTATTCTTATTTGACCACCACCATCTTCTTCTGTGGCTATGCTTATTTGACACCACCATCTCTTCGTGGCTATCATTATTTGGACACCAACCATTCTTTCTTCTTGTGGCTATCATTATTTGAACAACCACCATCTCTTCTGTGGCTATCATTATTTTGACACCACCATCTCTTCTTTGTGGCTTTTATTTGACACCACCATTCTTCTGTGGCTATCATTATTTGACGCCACATCTCTTCTGTGGCTATCATTATTGACACAACCATCTCTTCTTGGGCTATCATATTTGACGCCACCATCTCTCTGTGCTATCATTATTTGACACCACCATCTCTTCTGTGGCTATCATTATTTGACACCACCATCTCTTCTGTGCAGACAGCAAAGGCAACGTGCCGCAACTGCATGCAACTTGGCAACTTGTCGCACTGTGCTGCCTGCCAACGTACCATTTAGGCAATATCACACCCTCTCTCCTTATACAAATACAAAGACGTAACTAGTATGTATGTAGGCCTTACGCACATCTCTTCACCATTGTAACCCCAACCAACAACATCCCTGTTTCATAAGTGGCCGAGTTGTCGTCGTGCCTTGAAGCTCCAATAACCCAGCACACCTGTCTCCCTCGTCAGACCAACAAGGACGAGTGCGCCTCGAGCCCGTGTCTGAACGAGGCTGCCTGTGCTGACGGCCTGGACGACTTCACGTGCTCCTGCCGGCCCGGCTGGACCGGCAAACGCTGCGAGACCGACGTCGGCAGCTGCGACAGCTTCCCCTGCCTCAACGAGGCCAACTGCATCGACCTCTTCCAGGTGAGAGAGGGAGAGCGTCCTGTTCAGGGGGAGATGTCTCTGACTTCAGGTCCACGAGAACTCCTCAATGTTGGATGTTGGACCTCAGGTCGCTGAGTTTGCCATTAAGTGTAGGTAATGGAAAATGAGTGAGCAGATATGATGCGAAAGATTCACTTTCTTTGTTTTTAGTTTATTGTTTCCGCTTTTTGCTGGACCTGTATTTCGTTGATAAGTCTATCATTTAACCTCTCACCTCCCAAGTTCTATTTTTCGTAACTCTTGGTCTTGGTCCATTTGGGAGTTTCGAAATGTCGACTCAAGTCTGACTCAACATCTGAAGAACTGACTCGACTCTTGACTCAAATGTTGTTTCAAAATATATTAATCGACTCGTCTCCTGACTCAAGTGCTGTTTTTAACCATTTAATCGACTCCTCTTGACTCAAGTTCAGTTTTAACAAATTTATTTGACTGGACTCAAAATTCATTTGAGTAGAATCAATTTGACTCATCATCTCAAGTTTCATTATTTCTTGATGTTGACCGGGTCGGGTGTCAGAAAAATTGATTTTTTATCTAGTGTAAACTGGTTTGATATGTCCATATATGTCCCTGTCCCTATTGCATTTGACTCAAATTGGTTTGAATCCACTCAAGTCTGACTCACAACCAAAGAACTAACTCAACTCTTGACTCAAGTGCTGTTTAAAAAAAATGAATCGACTCGACTCTTGAATCATGTATGATTTGCCGTTTTACAAAACTGAATCGACTCGACTCATGACTCATCTTAAAATGTCTGACTCACGAGTCGATTCATGACACAACTCTGAGTCAGTTACAAGTCTAGCTTAAACATATTATATTTGGCACATCCCTTGTTCGGTGTCATTATCATCAGCAACTCCGGAGGCCAATGCGGTGTCTATTTTACGCCAGGGGACAGAATGCTTTGTTTCATTTTTGCTTCACCCCGGAACTATAAGAAGGCCGGCTTCGTTTGATGTAACAGCTTGCCACAGTGTTCCTCTGAGCGTTGTCATGGCGGTGGTCAGTGAGCTGATAGGTGGCTGCAGGGACGGAGGACGGGTATATACCGGACTATACCGGACAGAACCTCGGCCACCCCGCCGCCGCGATAGTGTCAAGTGGTAACGTGCAGTGGTGCAATCCACTGGGGGAGTCAGGGAGTCAGCCAGTCATCAGGGCCGTCACCTGTCAAAACGACACCGAAATCTGGCCAAATGACCATACGACATAATGTAAACGAATATATTTTCAACTTCAAGTGCGGGCATATTTATTGATAAATCACCAGAGAAGATTAAAAAAATGCTTATTAATACACCGGAGGCGAAATTTGTTTCCGTTTTTACCTTGCTAGACTTTGTGGGATCGCCCTAAACCGTGTCGTTGCCGTTCTGTTCCCACTCCTTGTTTAATCAAATCTTGAGAGGGTACCGCGAGCAGGCGCGAGGTGGTGGCTGGTGTTATACCTTGACTAGATATCTTGATAGGAGACGCTTAAAGGATTAACATAATGGTTTTGTTGGAGCTTCAAGCTTTGCTTTTTAAAGGATTGCTATGTTACTTGAAGGTCCTGGAGAACAGTCTTCAAAACAGTTTGATAAAATATTCGTTTGTTCCATGGTATGGGGAAAATATAAGTTCGACATTCGAAGAAAATCACGTATTGTGCTTGTCAGGACCTGTATAAGTGCTCAATGGCTGTCATTTTACTCCCGGACACCCGATGACCTATTAGCACGTGTCCCTGTGACGCTTACTCTCATCTGACATGATTATGATGTCCCTTGTTTGTGCCCCTAGGCCTTCTTTTCCATTTGCCTCAGCTGATATATGTTACCGATCCCTGTCCCATTTATGTCCCCAGTGCTTCTTCTGTGCGTGTCCTCCTCACCTCTGACCCGCTGTGTGTTCTCAGGGCTTCTTCTGCGCGTGTCCGTCGGGTACTGACGGCTCTCGCTGTGAGGTGACGCCAGAGAGATGTGTCGGCTCGCCGTGTATGAACGGAGGATTCTGCAGGTCAGTGCGTCAGTGCGTCAGTGCGTCAGTGCGTCAGTGCGTCAGTGCGTCAGTGCGTCAGTCCGTCGGTCCGTCGGTCCGTCAGTCCGTCGGTTCGTCGGTTCGTCGGTCCGTCGGTCCGTCGGTCCGTCGGTCCGTCGGTCCGTCGGTCCGTCGGTCCGTCGGTCCGTCGGTCCGTCGGTCCGTCAGTCCGTCAGTCTGTCAGTCTGTCAGTCCGTCAGTCTGTGGATTGAGTGTGTTCAGTCTCTCTCTAGGTTTACAGCATCACAGCTCAGATGAGCGCTGTATGGGAGTGGCCGGGTGGCACGTTGTCTCGGCGGGGGCCGGCGAGTGTTAGGCTGAGCCCCTCGGAAGGTCAGTGTTAGGCTGAGCCCCTCGGATGGCCGAGTGTTAGGCTGAGCCCCTCGGAAGGTAGTGTTAGGCTGAGCCCCTCGGNGTCAGCCAACTTTGAGCAGGTGTCCTTCAAGGCGGGTTTCTGTATCTTTGTCGAGGTCACGGCCGTTACCATAGGCACTGACGACCCCAGCTTCTTCTAAGTGACGACTACCGTATTCTCTGACGGCTAGACAAAGTCAACAGATTGTTGGGGCTAGCTGTCCTGGAGCCACTACTTTACCACGGAATATATGAGCTGTCCCCGAGCGACACATTCGGCGGAGTCAGTGAACTCGTCAGCTGATGTCGTCAGCCGTGCATTATGCAGGGAGCGCGCTGCGGTCCACCAGATAGGTGGTATGCCGTACCGGACCGATCCTAGAACACAGTATCCGGGATCCTGACTTACAAACGGCAATCCTGTGTCATTCAAATCGCAGAGTCTGTACATACTCGATTATCGTGTATCTTTGTTGTTAGTAATGGTAAACTACCGCGCTGCGTTATATTCAAGTACAGTTGATAAACTTATTTTTGTTTTTTATTTTAACCGAATTGTTCTTTATGCAATGCATTTTGAATTTTGATATCCTATTTTGAATCACAGATTCCATGGCGTCTGGCAAAACAAAACTGACATTGCATATCCACCGTTCCGCAAACTCTCGCGACCCTGGGACAACCACTCTCGCACAGGTATCGACACCTCGCGCCTGTTGCCCCTCCGCCACTCCACCGGCCTGGAAGCAAAGGTGCCCCGATGGACTCTCGGAGCTCTGGAGTCTTACTGACCCGTCAACTCTCTCGCGGCGCCTTCACCTTTGACAAGGGATTACACGAGCTCCTTCGGTGCATCATGAGCCATGTGTTAGAGTCCGGTGTCCTCTATCCCCGGACACTTCACTCTCAGCGTGAGTGTGCGGTGCATCAGTGCTAAGGACGACGGAACGCTGGGCGGCACGTGGGACTCGAAGACTGCGTTCGGGTGGAGGGTCGGGTGCCCAGGTTGAATGACCAGAACACTGGCCACAGCTTGTACATCTGTGATACAGCTGCTGGGGTAAATCATAATGATGCTCGAATATTTTGATTATACTGGGTCGTAACGGAGATACTAAGGTCAAACCGCCACTGGCATGAAGTATGTCGTAAGTATCAGTAATGTTTGAAGGATGGTGAACAAGGCTCCTCAAATGGGAGCTCGTGCAGACGTCCTTTAATGTTGTGGTACACCCGCCCCCCCCCCCCAGCTGTACAGCCAGAACAGGCCGCACGCCGCTTCACTTGTAGCCGTGGACGATGGTGTCGGCTACAAGTGTATGTGTGCTGCGGGCTACACCGGAGTTGACTGCGAGACGGACATCCAGGACTGTTCGGCGAGCAGCTGCCCGACGGGCGCCACCTGTGTCGACCTGATCGACAGCCACTACTGCCGCTGTCCGTTCAACCTGACCGGCGAGGACTGCAGGAAGAGTGAGTACAGAGGCAGGCAGGGAAGAGGTAGACAAGGAGGGCAGAGGGTGGGCAACGCAGAGGAGAGGAGGGAGAGAGGGGAGCGGAGGGGAGGAATGTGTGGAACGCAGAGAGAAGAGGAGGGAGAAAAGATGAGAGGAGAGAGGTGGATAAACACGGAGAGAGAAAGGGAAGAGAAAAGGACAGGGCAGTATAATTTTACAATCTGGAAAAGAAACGGCTTAACATGGAATAGTAATAGGCGCCGCTGAATGAATTGCATGTAAAATTAGCGGTATGATAATTTAAGAACGTCGTGTGTTGGCGGTGCAATTTGACATGGCTTGTCTTCAACGTCGACAGGTATCACGGTCGACTATGATCTCTACTTCAACGACGACTCGAAGTCGTCCTCCGCCTCTCTGTACGCGCCGTTCGAGATGCGGAAGGCGACCAGCATGTCCATCGGCTTGTGGGTGCAGTTCAGTGCTCGGCTCGACATCGGCACCTTCTTCACCCTCTACAACGTCAGGTCGGTGGCTGGGAGTCCTTCAGGTGGCTAGAGAGATGTTCAGCTAGGCATGCTTTTAGGATGGTGCAGAAACCGTGTAAATGTGATTGGGAAGTCTGCGGTATTTTTTTGTTTTGTTAAATTAGCTGGTCTTCAAGTCGAGTTCGATGGAGTAGTGTGAAGTGTAGTGTATTTAATTATGTAGGTACTGCAATTATGCCTAGATTTGGAGACTTTCTCATCCAGAGAGGATGGAATTGAGCTGAATTAATTTAGCTTGAATTGAGCTGATATAACGAACGTCTAAATTGTTGCATCTAGAAGGAACTAAAACTCCAACATCTGAAATATGTCCTCTCATCTGACCTCTGACCTCTGACCTCTGACCTCTGACCTCTGACCTCTGACCTCTGACCTCTGACCTCTGACCTCCCGGCAGCTCTCTACACGTGCCGACGGACCGCAAGGTGCTCGTCCAGATCCGCAACCACGGCGTCCTGCTCAACCTGTTTGAAGACGAAGACGCTGTCTTCCTCGACTTTAACCAGCAGATCCCAGTGAATGACCGTCAGTGGCACCACCTGGTGCTCTCGTGGGACACCTCCGGAGCGGTACAGCTCGTCACCGATCTGGTGGTCATCGCCAAGAGGGACACCTACGGAGTGAATAAGACGCTGGCCGAGTTGTGAGTACCAGTGGGAGAGTTTGTCGGCAGTTCGGAGATGTTCGGAGTCGATGTGGCCGCTCTTGCTGCTGCTGCTGAATGGGACTGTTTTTACTAGAGCTTGGAAAACATCGCTTTAGTGCTGTATTCATACATGATAGGTTAACAGCATGATAGGTTATACAATATACAATTGTAATATACAGATTAAACTTCGTCTGCTTCCTATTAATACTAATTTATTTTACTCCAATTGCTTTTTATTTCGTCTACAAAAATGGAAGTTTTAAAAGCTTTTCACAACGGTATTGCTACAGATAGCACTATTGTACCCTAGCTGTAGCGACGTTTCACTTGTTGCCAGTTGAGGTAGTATTTCTGTGATGAGCTCATCAGGTTAACTGTCTGCCCTGGTCTCGTCCGCAGCGGTTACGTCACATTGGGCGCCCCTCTGGCTGAGGACGGCTCGCAGATGGCCAAGGCCGGCTTCAAGGGCAAACTGGCTAGGGTGAACATGTGGTCCCGCACGCTGGATATCCGGTCAGAGATTCCCAATCAGGTGAGTACGACACGACAGATGGATCACGACACGACAGACAGATGGAGACACGACACGACACGACAGACAGATGGAGACACGACAGACAGATGGAGACACGACACGACAGACAGATGGAGACCCGACACGACAGACAGATGGAGACACGACGCGGCAGATGGAGACACGACAGACAGACAGATGGAGACACGACAGACAGATGGAGACACGACACGACAGACAGATGGAGACACGACCAGACAGCATGGAGACACGCACGACAGACAGATGAGACACGACACGGACAGACAGATGGAGACACGACACGACAGACAGATGGAGACACGATCACGACAGACAGATGGAGACACGACACGGGACAGGACAGATGGGGACACGACACGACAGGACAGATGGAGACACGACACGACAGACAGATGGAGGACACGACAGACAGATGGAGACACTGGACACGACAGACAGTGGGACACCGACAGACAGAACAGACTCTGGAGACCCACGACACGAACAGACAGATGGAGGACACGACAGACAGAATGGAGACACCGACACGACAGACAGATGGGGAGCACCGACACGACAGGACAGATGGAGACACGACGCGACGACAATGGAGACACGACACGTTAATAGACAGATGGATTAACCCACGACCAAGACAGATAGGAGAGCACGACACGACAGACAGATGAGAAGACACGACAGACAGATGGAGACCACGACACGGACAGCAGATGGAGACCACGACAGACAGATGGAGACACTGACACGAACAGACAGAAGGAGACACGACACGACAGACAGATGTGGTAGACAACGCACACGACAAGACAGATGAGACACGACCACGACGACAGATGGAACACGACTACGACAGCAGATTGGAGCACCACGACACGACAGACAGATGGGAGACAACGAACACGACAGACAGAGAGTGGAGGACATCGAGCAAAGACAGATGGAGACACGACACGACAGACCAGATCGAGAGACGACACGACAGAGCAGATGGAGACACGAACAGACAGATGGAGACACGACACGACCAGACAGATGGGAGACACCGACCACTTTGAACATGACAGACTGGAGACACGACACGACAGACAGATGGAGACACGACAGACAGATGAAGGGACACGACACGACAGACAGATGCGAGACACGACACGGGACACGACAGATGGAGACACGGACCGCTGACAGACAGATGAGAGTTACACCCCACGACAGACAGGATGGAGACACGACACGACAGACAGGATGGAGACACAGACCACGACAAGAACAGATGGCGCACAACGGACAGTGACAGATCGGAGACACGACCACGACATGACAGAGGGAGACACGACGACAGGATGGAGACACGACACGACAGACACGATGGAGACACGGACACGACCAGAACAGATGAGAGACACGACAGGGACAGATGGAGACCACGACAGCGACAGACGAGATGGAGACACGACACGACAGACAGATGCGAGACACGACAGGGACAGAATGGAGACCACTCGACACGACAGACAAGAGGCAGACACACACGACACGACAGACAGCATAGGGTGACACGACAGACAGATGGAGACACGACAGACATGATGGAGACACGACACGCGACAGACAGATGGACACGACCACGACAGAACAGATTGGAGACACGACACCACAGACAGGATGGAAGACACGGACACCGACAAGGACAGAGGAGGCACGACACGACAGACAGATGGCAGACACGACACGACAGACAGATGGAGACACGACACGACAGACAGATG
>VOPJ01016567.1:0-21796 GCA_014673585.1 Semibalanus balanoides
AGACAGATGGAACACGACAGACAGCATGGAGGACACGGACACGAACAGACCAGATTGGAGACACGAACCCAACGGACAGGGACCAGTATGGAGACACGAAGAACAGATTGGAGACACGACAGACACGACTGGGAGCACGACACGAGCAGACAGATGGAGACACGACACGACAAGAGCAGATGGAGACACGACACGACAGACAGATGGAGGCCACGACACGACAGACAGATTGCGGGGAACACGGACACGGACAGACAGAGGAGAAACACGACACGACAGAAGATGGAGACACGACAGACAGATGGAGACACGACACGACAGACAGATGGAGACACGACACGACAGACAGATGGAGCGAGTGTGTGCTGTTTTTTTCTGTTTCGGAACACTGTTTCGGTGACCTGCATGTGTCTGGACAATGGACATGTGGATATTTCGAATTGATCTTGTGATAATTTGTGTATAATATGTATGATAAAAAGTAACAGCATCTATTATAAAGAGGAAAGATGATGATATTAGTTATTACAAACGTTTTTGTTACATGCATGCAAATAAATTATAGAGCAAAACAAAATATACACATAGATGACATAAAGTGTTGACTGATGAGTGCTGTAAGGAAACACTTGATGATAAATCAGACATACATAAGTCATTTAGGTAGATGGTAAAATATGCAGATGATCTGGGGAAGTGAGGCAATATTCGCCTTGCAAAACTTGCGAATATTTCATAGGTGAAATACCCATTGCAGCTTCTACCTCTTACATGTCCCTTCACCAGTGTAACATGCTGGGTTTGCATTAAGCAAGCATTTACGATACCCCCTATCTATTGTACATACAGAGAGTGTATACTGTATAGTGCCCTGATACAGAGAGTGTATACTGTATAGTGCCCTGATACAGAGAGTGTATACTGTTATAGTGCCCTGATACGAGAGTGTATACTGTATAGTGCCCTGATACAGAGAGTGCTATACTGTATAGTTGCCCCTGATACAGAGACAGTGTATACTGCTATAGTGCCCTGATACAGAGAGTGTATCTGTATTAGTGCCCTGATACAGAAGAGTGTATACTGTATAGCCTGATACAGAGGATGTATACTGTAAGATCCCTGATACGAGAGTGTATACTGTATAGGCCCGATACAGAAGGTTTATACTGTATATGCCCTGATTACAGAGGTGTATACTGTATAGTGCCACTGATACAGAGAGTGTATACTGATTGAGTGCCCTGATACAGAGAGTGTATACTGTTATAGTGCCCTGACAGAGAGTGTTATTACTGTAAAGTGCCCTGATACAGAGAGTTGTTATACTGTTATAGTGCCCTATACAGAGAGTGTATTACTGTATAGTGCCCTGATACAGAGAGTGCTACTGTATTAGTGCCCTGATACAGAGAGTGTATACTTTATAGTGCCTGAACAGAGAGTGTATACTGTATAGTGCCTGATTACAGAGAGTGTATACTGTAATAGTTGCCCTGATACAGAGAGTGTTTATACTGTATAGTTGCCCTGATACAGAGAGTGATATTACTGTATAGTGCCTGATACAGAGAGTGTATACTGTATAGTGCCCTGATACAAGAGAGTGTATACTGTATGTGCCCTGATACAGAGAGTTATACTGTATAGTGCCTTGATACAGAGAAGTATACTGTATTAGTGCCCTGATACAGAGATGCTTTATCTGTATAGTTTGCCCTGATACAGAGAGTGTATACGGATAGTGCCCTTACAGAGAGTGGTTATACTTGATAGTCGCCTCGAACAGAGAGTGTTATAACTGTTATAGTGCCCTGATACAGAGAGTGTATACTGTATGTGCCCTGATACAGAGAGTGTATACTGTCATAGCGAGTTTACCCTTGTACAGAGAGTGTATACTGTATAGTGCCCTGATAACAGAGAGTGTTTATACGGGTATAGTGCCCTGAACAGGAGAGTGTATACGGTATAGTGCCCTAGATACAGAGCAAGTGTTTAATATACTGTATAGTGCCCATGATAACAGAGAGTGTATACTGATATAGTGCCCTTGAACAGAGAGTGTATACTGTAAGTGCCTGATTACAGAGAGTGTATACTGTATAGTGCCCTGATACAGAGAGTGTATACTGTTATTTTAGTCCCTGATACAGAGAGTGTATACTGTATAGTGCCCTGAGACAGAAGCACATGGCGTGGAACAAGAGATTCCGCCCCTCCGCCTGGCCATCCCCCCCCCCCACACACACCACACCTCTCCACCCGCGAGAGGCACGAATACAGCCCTCCTTCATCTCTTGCGCACTCCTCTGACCAGAAAATCCCAGCGCCTTCTCTCTGCGCAAGCCTGAAACTGTCGGTGTCTTGCTAGTTTCCCTCTCAGATTTCTGCGCAGTTTCTGAAATTCCCGGCAGCGGGACAGCGCAGTTCACCAGCGTCACAGAGTGTCGCAGAAGATGTCAAAATGAGAACCCCCCCCCCCCGTGGCGTCACAATCGGAAGTGTGTGGCGGAGCGTGGGAGGGATCCCACTGGTGATGACATGTGACTGTGGCCTCATGCTCGGAAACTGTGTAGGTGTGGGGGGACCCACTGCGGGATCACATGCGACTGGCGTAACAATCGGAACTCTGTGGGTGTGGGGGGAGGGCGGTGTGGGGGAGACTTGTGCTTGATTCCAGTGAAATCTAATCCGATTCCGGAATCGAAACCGTTTGCGCTGGAATCGGAATCGGAGTCGATTATTTGACAACTGGGAATCATTTGAAAATAAATACATTTTATACAATAATGGAATCGGAATCGATTGCGATTTTAAGTGATTCCGTATCCTTTTCGGAAAATCACTCTGACCATAAATGTAATATTTGTTTAATGCAATTTGTTGCTTTGGGCGTGCAGCATAGCTGAATCAAAGCCAGACACCGCTTTCTGTCTTATGAGGGTCAATAAACATTCTTAGTAATTCTACTGATTTAGATTGAGACATATAGCGATCTTGGTTTATTGTAATGCTGAGCTTATGTTGCAATGCTAACTTTCTTATGCTAAGCCTATCCTTGCAATGCTGCAATGCTAGCATTAACTTGCTTGGGTGACATAGGTACCTATTGCAGAATAGTAGCTTGCAATATATGTCCATGCATCATGATTATAGCCAGTATTCCTAGATATTATATTGCTTTGAGCCTTCATTTGACGTCTTTGATGTTTTTGAGCATTTACAATTGTGCAGCACAAACTAGTTTTTGCAACACAATTAATGCAAACATGTAATGTTTTATAAATTAAGTTTAACCCTTGTTTGAGACTCGCGATAATTAATACTAAATATAAAAACGGAAAACCTTTAAAAAAAAGATTGGAGAAAAACTTGAGCTCTCCGAGAGAGAGTACTAAAAACCACTATTTCAAAAAAGGTCACTATATTTCGGCACAAACCTTCATCAGGTGACTGTATCAGGTGACATTTGTATCGTTATATCTATGTAATGTTTTACATCAAAATAGCAATATCAAATATAACTGCACAATACATTTGATATTGCTATCCGTTTCATTTGAGTCATTTGTAAAATAAAAATAAAATGTACGTATAGTCGGGACATTTGTTATGCTGAGTGGAATCAAATTGGAATAAGTGGAATCGGATTTGGAATAAATGTTTTTATGAGCTCTGAGGCATTGGTATTGTACTACGGGGTGAAAGGAGTGGGTTATATATATCTATATTCGGTATTATAAGGTACTTTATTTACTTAGAAGTATAATACTATAAGAGGTTACAGGACTTTGAGTATTTTTATTACATATTTGACTAATGATATAGGTATATAGTCATATATCATATAATATGGTGGGATTGCTTACACGTGTCTATATTTTTCGACTGGAAGCGTTAACCTCTGCCCCCCCTCCAGGTGGATGGAGTCCATTGGCGGCTGAGAAGTCTGAGCCATGTTCCTCTGCCCTCCTATGGTGTCGGCTGACCCGTTATCGACCTCTCCCCTCCCGGCGCCCCCAGGTCGAGTCGTGCGGAAGGTTATGACGGTCTGTGTGCTGCGCCCTGGAGCGGCTACCACCGAGCTGCTGGGTACTGGTCGGCGTGAAAGGGACCCTCACACCTGGGCCGGCGAGCAGGTCTGCGCGCCAGGATATACAGGCGACTGTACTACTCGCGCCAGGGATAAGGTAACGGCGGAAAACGCACAGTTAGGCAAAAGTTCCTGGCATGCGCTACCAGGGTCAGAAAAGTGGTTCCACGATCTAAGTTTGCAGAACAAAATTTTCGCCAGCGGCGAAACAAATTTAATGCAGCAGAACACAAATGGCTGGAGAAGATAGAAACAAATTAACATACATTGCTATTTGTACACACTGTCATCATTATAGGAGGGAACAACCTCGCTCCTATGGAGATAGCATTCAGTAAAAATAATAAGGTATGTTATTTGTTGTCTACCTTCTCCTGCCATTGTTTATGCTCGTCAGCCATTTGCACCCACAGACTAAAACAAAAACATTCTTTACAGTCAAAGTTATCACGGAACAAATTTTCTAAGTTCAGAATAACGGAGAGACGGGCCACCTTTCTGACACTGTGCGCTACGGTATCATAATTTTTAGTATATGATTCCTTTAAGAAAGGATTTGGCAATTAATATATTGCATAGCAATCCATAGAGTTATTTCAGAATTGTGCAGGTATTTTGGTAAATGAGATAATACATAGTAATGGCATGGATGAGAAACATCCATGGTAATGGAAAGCGGCGCCGAAATACACTTTCCGAAACAGGCGCGGATCCAGGATTTAGGTCAGTGGGGGGGGGCAATAATATAGAAGTGCCGCTCTCCCGCGCGCCCTACGGGCGTGCCATAGGAAAATCCCGGCTCAGGGGAGGGGGCGCCGCACCAAGCGCCCCCCCCCTGGATCCGCGCCTGCGAAATGCACTGTGGGTCTGACCTGACATGAAGGGAAGGGAATGTACTGTGGGATGTGCATTCCCTTCCCTGACGTGCCCTGCTCTGCCTCCTGACCTGACCTACCCTGCTCTGCCCCCTGACCTGACCTGACCTGACCTTCCCTGCTCTGAACTGACCTGATCTGACCTGACCTGTCCTGCCCTGCCCCCCGACCTGACCTGCCCTGCTCTGCCCCCTGCCCTGACCTGCTCTGACCTGACCTGAGCTGACCTCTCCCCCGCAGACGCCGCCGCGAGTGGACTTCTGCCCCGGTGACCTGTGGGTTCAGGCCAGTAATGGCTCCACGGCTGTCCGCTGGGATTCTCCGCGGTTCAGCGATGACGACAAGCTCATGTCCGTTAAGGAGATCAGTGGTGAGTAGTGCACGGCGACGGTCGATATGACATGAGGGCAGGCATCGCTGGAATCGAGAGGGGCCAGTTTGAAACAAAATGGAAGAGAAAGGGATGGCGAGTACTTAATTGCATAGCCTGTTCAAAATTATTGAGAACTGTAAAATCTCATTAGAACCAGACATGTGAATGAATTTGAAAGTAGGATCTATGATTCAAGAGCATGTCTCGACAAAACGCAATGTTGGATCTATGATCCCACTGGAACCCACGACAAGTTATAACGTGGATCTTGGATCCCGGTGAATCCATCGATAAAATTTTGCAACGGATCTTGGATCTCTCAGGATCCCATGATAGACAATAAAAATGGATCTCTAATCGGTAATCCCAATGGATCTCGGATCCGACAGGATCCGACTTATATATTAATCCAGAATTATAGTATTTCTTGACAAAATCAAACTAAAATGCATAACCCATAGTAGTTTAATTTACAACGAATTGAAAGCACTGACAAATACTTAAAAACGGGTTCCAAAAATACACATCTGCATGATGGTGGATTTGGGATCACAGTGGATCCCAATGCAAAATGGTGCCTGCGATATTTGATCCCGGCGGATCAGTCGACCAATATTGAGGACGGATTTATGATACCAGTGGATCCATCGACAATTTGTTAAGGTGGATCTATGATCTTGACCCAGATTCCCCCGTATAAACTCAATACCATATACCAAAAAACAAATCAAAGAAATCGCTAAAAATTCACATGGATCATTGATATGGAATAGCATTTTCCTGCTTGAGCTCACAAAGTTGTGAAAAGAAGAAAAAAACAACTTTCCCTGTGTTACTTTGACTCTGCATGAATATACCTGAATAAAAGAATAGACAAAATAACAACACAAAAAAAAAAAAAAAAAATAGTAAGTACAATAACACATAACCAGTACTACATGACAAATGTCAATACCATAAAAAAGTGCAGCAATATAACAATACAAACAACAACAATAGTCACAAACAACTAGTAAGTTGTACAAAAACTAAATAGTAATAGAACATCCATTCTAAAAACAATGTTTAAGATCACTCATTTTATTGTTCATTTTGAGATAATGCGAAAGCTACCCCCGACTAACTGGCGCTGGAAACCCCGGTTGAAAACCAAACAGCAACAAGCATTGGCTTAGCTGGGAGGACTCTCCGGGTTCCAGCAAAAGAACCTCTGCTTGCCTCGACAGGACTGCCTTCCCAACCTTTTATGTATGAAAGGGTCATAAATGTGCGGTGTATACCGGTGTAGGGTGTGTGCACTGTGTGCTCCGTTCTCGTGTGCTCCATGTGAAAGCCGTGGTGAGCATTGTGAGTGTGGTGAGTGTAGTGTAGGTCGTAGTTGAGTTAAGTGGTGTACGCATGTGTAGTGTATGTAAGGTGTGAGGTGTGGCAGATGTGAGCTTGCATGACTGCCTATGGCATAATATTTAAAAAATGATGTGTTGGGTCTATTTACTCACGTCATTGAACAAAAAGCCCTGTCCTTTGCTGGGTGTCTTAAATAGTTACGCACACATGCCTGTGTGCCTAATCGACGTAACAGCATGGGAGCAAAAAAAACATAAATACTAAGCAAAACAAAAAAAAAACCGGGTGCACGTCAGGAACGTAGGTTTTTGAACCTCGATTCCTCACTGGCGGTTCTAGCCTAGCATCGGCTCGTGGGGATATCTGGGACTGTGATCTATTAGCAGGTTCACTACCCCGTCTCCATTTCGGCCCAACCACCACCTTTGGCTCAAATAGGTTGAAGCTGCTTTTTTTGTTCACTGATTGATGGTACATTACCGCAATACGGGTGCCTAGCCTATACATAACCCGACGTTCAAGGGGAAACTACTCTATTTTAATATTTTTTTATCTTCCTTGAGTGGCGCGACTTTCTACTTTTGTTCTCTTGGTGTTAACGTAAGGTGCGGTTGTCGCGTTGGACTGTGGGAGTGCCACTCATGTAAAGGCTTAAAAAAAAAAAAATCTTAGTGGATCCGGGATCCAGATCTCATAGATCAGATCCTGGGATCCTTTATTTTTATCCGAGCACATATCTTATTAGAACCTTTTGAGCTGTTATGTATCAAATTATTTTCAAGACTTAAAATTGTGAAAGTTAATTATGAGTTTTGTATTCTACTGATAGGTTTTTAACTATCGCTTTGTTCACCTTACGTTATGTCCAATGGGAACGTACTTGTAATCCGACCGTTACCCTCCATTGTTCGTGTCCCTGCTGAGCTGGTCTGATCCTCACTCTCTCCACAGACTACGCTCCTGGACAGCTGTTCCCGTGGGGCTCTCACGATATTGTCTACATCGCCAAGGATGACGCCGAAAATAGCGCCCTCTGCAGCTTCCGCGTGCACGTACTCAGTAAGTGGCCGACAGCGGCCGGCGTGGGTTCGAATCTCGGTGCGGGATTATGTTTTACCGGTGGGTGGGAAATGCTGTGTACTGTGTGTAGGAGGCTAGGCACGAGTGTCAGAGAACGGATCTTCTGCGGTGAGTTATGTGGCCGGTGGGGGTAGCTGGTGATATGAGTCATATGAGTCATCAAAGGCTGGTTGACTCGACTCGTGATGAGTGATGACGATGTCTAATCAAACTCGAAGAAGCGGACTCACGGGGCAACGAGTCATGCTCGTTGGTACTCGTGAATGGTGATGCAACAAAACTCCAGTATGATCTTAACATGACGCAACACAATTCTGCAGAAAAACTGAAACACCTGTCTGAATTCAATTGAAGGAGATGACACCCACTTGAGGTTTTGGATAAACGAATCGTATGATGAAATGTTGATAAAAGCTGTGCCTGGATTATTACACTACATTAATTGACGATTGATGAAACTTGCTTTGTTAGATTTTATCCATAAATATTCCTAGCATGCATAATCATGCCAACATGAATAGGATTATGAGTTAAATGAATACCAATTAACACATTTCACTCTGATAAGCTGTCGCCTAAGTCACTCTTAGCCGATTGATAGCGCATACACAGTACACAGTACACAGTACACAGTACACACCACACACCAACCACTAGGTGGTGATAAGCCATCGTTTGCATACGCTCAGTTTGTGTCCGGCCCAACTCTTGCCATTATAGTAGGGACTAAGGCTACGAACTATATATATATAGCAGACTAGCGCCGCGCTGGCTGCGAAGAATTATATGAAAGGGGTGATGTCAGACCAATGAAATCACCGACACACCCCGCCCACCCAACACATTACGCCGCTCACCAATGAGATCATCTGACGTATCCCAGCCCACCAATGAGATCACTGATACATCCCCACCCACCAATGAGATCATCTGATACATCCCCACCCATCAATGAGATCATCTGATACATCCTGTCCACGTGTACCGCACAGCCACCGGTGTCGATTTGTAAGCTTTTGCCTCCCCCTCCCCCCCCCAATTATTTCCAATTTTAACATTAGGCCTTTGGCGTTGCGTGGTAAGAATCGAATTAGAATCTATGAAGTTAGCATCGCCCCCGAATCATTTTTTCGAACATTACGCTCCTTCTTCGCACGACGTTTTCCGCTGTTCCGGCCGGCGGCTGCCTATTTCTATATAGGTAATAGGTATTCATGTCGCACCCTGTCCCTGACGTCTAATCTATGGCGGACCGTCGATCTAGCTTTAGAGTTTGTGGGCAAAAATTTTGCTTCGTTTCGTCAGAGAAAAGTCATTGACCAGGGGGGGGGGTGGGACTTGCATTGACTCTCCCCATGTTCTTGTGGGAGGCATTTTCCCCTAATCTCCCCGCCTCCTGGGTTCGCCAGTGATCCTAATACGATACGATAGCGGATCCTAATACGATGGTGGCGGTAGGCGGCGGCGGCGGCGGCGGAAAGGCTGCAGTGCTTACCCCGTGACCTTGATCCGCTGCCAGCTCCGGTGAAGTCGATGGGACATTTCCGTAACTTGAACGTAGTGCAAACAGAGCATAATGTTCCGGCTTGAGCTGCCTGCCAAGTGGCAGCTGGCAGCTTCAACCTCGTCATTGCACTGTTAGTTGATGGTTGGTACCCTCTTCTGAAAACATCCAGCTTTGGTCAGAAGACGTCTAAAACAGGTCTTCACTGGCTCCTGTCGACAGATATGAATAAAATTTTAAAACATCACTAAAACGTCTTCCCCGTCCCGTCTTGCTTCCCGGTAGAGTGGTGCGAGAGAGAGAGAGAGAGAGAGAGAGAGAGAGAGAGAGAGAGAGAGAGAGAGAGAGAGAGAGAGAGAGAGAGAGAGAAAAGAAGAAGAAAAATACACCCTCCACCGTCGCCTCTCCACCCTGCAGCACCCCTATTCCTCCCCGCTGCCCCCTACGCCCCCTCCCCGCCCTGCTCCCCGCCCACACGGCCTGCACAGGCTCCGCGCGGGACACGCCGGGACTCGGCGGGGAATCCCCGCGCTTACCCGCCTGCAGCCTGGCGAGTGGCGTGTGGTTCGGACGGCAGAGGCGGTCTCAGGCGGAGCCACGGGGGAACATCAGGCAACCGGACTCTTTTCTGCCACCTGAAATTTGACGCTGGTTTAAGTGGAAGGAATCGATGTTGAGCGTTAAGTTTGGGTTCTGGTTGTCTCTTTGCAAACCCTGGACGCGCCACTGACGCTGGGGCTGGGTTGAGCGTTGTCTAATGTAGCGGTTTTGCACGCGGCGCGACACAGTCGGTGGTACACTGCGCACGGCACTCGATGCAAGGGTTGGGTGAATCGCAGTTTGAATCAGGACTTAGCAGAACTGTTAACAAGACCACTGGCAAACTGAACACTCACGACTGACACAAGACATCGACGCTTATAGTCAATACTGACTGATGCGGCAGAAAACAGAAGACAGAAAACAAACAAAGGCCTGTCAACACAAGGAGGAACATGTTGGTTTATACAGACCTTGGGTTACCCGACTACCCCCCCCCCCCTTAGCTGACCAAGGGAGCACGTGTTAGGTGGCACGTGCACGGGCAACAGGCACCCACGTGTTGGGGCGGGGGGCACAGCCTGGACTTTGAGCCAGGCCTCCCGGACGGAGCCTTATCAAGTGAGTGACTCATGCAGCCGGAGCCGGTTAGCCAAATGCCACTGGTGAGGCGCACATTCTGGTGCCGAACGTCAGCGGCTGCGGACGGGCGGATCACGGCTCCGTAAGTTTCGCGCGTGACTGAGAGTTAGGGACGCAACGCTGGTCAACAGAGGTCAAGGGAGGTCAACAGAGGTCAAAGGGGTCAACTGAGGTAGAGTGATCAGGGGAGGTCATCAGAAGTAAAGGGAGGTCAGCGGAGGTTCGCAGTGGTAAGAAGAGGTCAATAGAGGTCAACAGAGGTCAACAGAGGTCAACAGAGGTCAACAGAGGTCAACAGAGGTGGTCAGTGGAACGAGGAAGATATCCAGTACGAAGAGCACCATGCAAGGTGAGGGCAGGCAGGTTCGAGCTGCAGAGGCCCCTGGCCCGGCCGACCTGGACGTGGTCACCGCCGCCGTCTGGGCGTTCGAAAGCAGCGGCTACTACGCGTGCTGGTGAGCGGCCCACCACTGCCGGAGAGGCTGAAGCAGCTGTCAGCTGGCGGACAGCTGGACAGCTGTAAGCAGCTGCTGCTGCTCTGCCCGCGGGACGGCCAGCTGCCCGAGGACGCTGACCGGCTGGACGGCGGCAGGCTGAAGAGTGTCGGCCGCGCTACTGTCTTCTCAGAGTCTGTGGCCGGCGCCCGCAGCCGCCAGTACGGCGCCCATCCTGTCTACAAAGTGAGTCGCCGCTGCCCGACCGAGTCGGCAGAGTCCGGAGAGTCAGCAGAGTCCAGCGAGGTGCGGCTGGCCGCCGCCGAGGCGGTGAGCTCCCTGCGCACGCTGGACGTGGTGGCCAAAGCCATGGCGGACTGCCCACGGAAGCTGCCATCGCTCGACGTCGGCCAGCTGGTCGGCCAGTTTGTGACGCGGCTGCGTGACGCCGTGAATCGTGACGACCTGCTGCGTGACGCCTTCCGTGTGGTGGAGTACGACCCCCGCGAGCAGGGCGCGCTGGAGGCGGCGCTCACAGCCGCCGCGTTCGGGGACGCTAGCCCTGAGCAGCTGCCCGTGGTGGCGCCGGTGGCGCCGCTGCCGGGCGGTGTCGGCGTCTACCTGGCCTGGAGCTTCCTGCACGGCTACCTGGCTCTGACGGCCGGCCGCCGTGACGTGGCCGGAGAGCTGGCCAGCCTACGGAGCGACGCGGCGCTGCCGCTGCTTCGGCATCGTCGTGCTGTGCCGAACGATGGCGACTGGAGCGACGACATTCAGGCTGCTGGACAGCCAGCTGAAGCGCGGTGCGGCGACGTGGAGCGGCGTGGCAGGCGGGGCTACGGCACTGGCTGGCAGGAGCTACGGCAGCTTCTCCATCTACCGCAGCCAGCAGGAGGGCGGCAGCTGCTTCGCGCTGGAGCTGGCCACGCCGCTGCGCACGCTGAGACTGGGCGTGGCCAGCGAGGAGCTCGGCCAGCAGGTGTACCAGCGCGAGGCGGCCAGCTTCACCGAGGAGCTGCAGACCCTGCTGAAGGAGAACCCGACCGTGGCGGCGCACTTCACGGTGCTGAGGGTGGACGCCGACACCAGGCTGCATCAGGAGCTCGCCAGACTGGCCCCGCAAGCTGCGGCAGCCCATTTTGGTCCAGAGCGGGCGGATCGTCTGCAAGCAGCTCAAAGGTTCTGCACCCTGATCTGAGTTACCGATCCTTCAAACGCCAATGGACAGAATGGTATGATCTGTTCAACAGAACTACGAAATCCGAGACATATAGGTATGTGTCATGTGACATGGTCATTCTGTTTTCGGTTCTATCAGTGTGTAAGGAACGCGCGTTGCAGTGTGTGGAGAAGCTTGTGGTGATGTTGCCGTATGTAGCGCAGCATGTGGTGATGGTCGAACGTGTGGAAATTATCAGAGAGACGCGTTTGAAGATGTTCAGTGCAGAACTTACCGACGCATGTAACTGCTTAGGCCATGATCAAAGTCATGAAGGACTCGATGATCATCGCATGACCTTATTTGTTGTACGTACACCTTTTCTTAATGCGAATCGGCGTCTGTTCAGCTCAATTCGGCATTTCTCATTTAAAACGACAGCAGCAGACATTATACTGTTAGGCATATATGCATCTCACATCGGCGTAACACACTCCCGCGCAAGGGCATTACAAATCGCAGTGCACTGCGATTTGTAATGCCCTTTGCCGCGGGAGTGTGTTACGCCGATGTGAGATACATACATGCCACACAGTATAATATAAGGCAGTATAATTATAAGTATAAGTCTGCTGTCGTTTTAAATGAGAAATGCCGAATTGAGCCGAACAGACGCACGAATCGAGCTGAACAGACGCTGATTCGCATAAGAAAAACTGTATAATACCTAATACCTGTCAAGTAATGCGAACACATCCGCACTTTAACGCTGTATTCTGCTAGTTAGGCGTTAGTTTTTAGGCGAACGTTCAGGTGCATCATAGTTAGTTTTTAGGCGAACGTTCAGGCGCATCATAGTTAGTTTTTAGGCGAACGTTCAGGTGCATCATAGTTGATACTCTTTAGTATGCATGCATGTACATACATTTCGGCGCTAGTGTCCTTCTGATGATGCGGTGATATGCCCTGCCACCAATTTATCTGCAACGGCAAGCTTCTCGCTTTTGTCGGCCAGTGATCGTCAAAAATTGTCTGATGTACCTGTGTATATTTGTAATTTGTTGTAGTCTTGACACCATGTTGGGCCCAGATCTGTGTTCAATCGCCATACCTATGTTTGTGATGATCAATACAATAACATGGTTATCGAACGCTGTGTTCGCCAGCGTGACTGTATTTTTTAATCAATACACGATTGGGTTTAATACATACTTCTTTCGATTTTGACACGCATACAAATTGAAATACCTAATGGATTGCGGGGAACAAAGGATGATCCAGGGGGCCAAAAGGGTCATGGAATTTTGATCTGCCCCCCCCCCCCCCACACACACACACATACACAAAAAACGGACAAACGGTCGGCCTCTGCAAATTCATCGTAACAATTGTGTTTGCAGCAGTCAAAATCCAGCTATCCACTATCATAAACGGGAAAATTTCGCGCCGCCTTGCGGCATGACACAAGTTCTGCAAGTGCTTATGCAAATTTGAAAAATAGGACAAACAACCTAAAATCAAAATTTTCACGCCGCTTCGCGGCGTCACATCAGTGGACCATCGTCATAACGAACCCATCGTCATCGTTTTTCGGTTCGTCGTAACGCTGAATTGAATAAATAACATTGTAAGCTTCTTATCCTCCATGGCCTACCTTACCTATCCTTTACACCGCCTATATTTCGGGGGTTTATCGGGCAAACACGTGCAAATTCCGTGCCACCTTGTGGCGATAAATAGCATGTACCTATTCAAAAGGAAATCCACATAAAAAATGATGAAAGGGTTTAAATAAACGCAGAAAATGGGGGTACATATTTTTCGTCATTTCAGCTGGCTCCCCAGGGAATGGATCGATGGATCGATACATTTTTTGTTTTGATCCATCGATCCATCGATCCACTCCACGCCTTCCAGGCTGGCAGGCGGTTGATCTGTTGGCGTTTTGGTTCGTATGAGAAATTGCTTACCTTTTTGTTTTGTCTATTCCGATTCATTGATTTATATACTTCTTAACTATCCGTCATCAAATCGATGAATACCTGGTCAAAAACAAGTGGCGCACGTTTAGTACTGCTACGAGTAGCAGGCATACTTACCTATTCAAAATTACAAATGTTGTTAGCGTTTGGTGACGATGATTATGCCTATACCGTCCCCGTTCCGTTCTCGTTCTGTTCCCGTTCCGTTCAACCGTTCCTTTCCCCTTCCGGTTCCGTTCTTGTTCCGTACCCGTTCCCGTCCCCGTTCCCATTCCCGTCCCCGTCCCCGTCCCCGTCCCCGTCCCCGTCCCCGTCCCCGTCCCCGTCCCCGTTCCCGATTCCCGTTCCCGTTTTCCCCTTCGCCGTTCCCGTCCGTTTCCCGTTCCCGTTCCCGTTCCCGTTCCCGTTCCGTTCCCCGTCCCGTCCGCGTCCCGTCCCCGTTTTCCCGTTCCCGTTCCCGTTCCCGTCCCGTCCTTCGTTCCCGTCCCTCGTTTCCCGTTCCCGTTCCGTCCCCCCGTCCCCGTCCTCGTCCCGTTCCCCGTTCCCGTTCCCGTCCCGTTTCCCGGATTCCCCGTTCCCGTTCCCGTCCCCGTTCCCGTCCCCGTTCCCGTTCCCGTCCCCATTTCCGTCTCCGTTCCAGTTGACATCCCCGTTCACGTAACCGTTATGTTACCGTTCCGTTACCGTTCCGTTACCGTTCCGTTGTCGTTACCGTTGTCGTTCCGTTACCGTTCTGTTGCCGTTCTGTTGCCGTTATGTTGCCGTACCGTTACCGTTCCGTTACCATTCCGTTATCGTACCGTTTCGTTCCGTTACCGTTTCCGTTACCCATCATCGTTCTGTTTTCGTTCCTTCCCGTTTCTTTCCCGTTCTGTGTTGTTCCTCTTTCGTTCCTATTTTGTTCCCATTTCGTTCCCGTTCCGTTCCTGTTCCGTTCCTGTTCCGTTCCTGTTCCGTTCCCGTTCTGTTCCCGCTCCCGTCCTTTCCCGACCGATCGACATCGGTCAAATCAAGGGTAGATTAAAAAATGTCAAACAGCTGATTTGGAGTGGAGAAATTTCAAAAAGTCACAAAATTATTCAGCTTGTCGGGCTTCACCTCCTTATGCAATGTAAGTTGATAAAACAAGCATTCTCGAGTACAATTCGTTTATATTTTCTTAAAAATAAAAAGGTGCCTATTTTTGGCCGACATCTGAAATTGTATTGCCGTATGACCCCATTGCCCCCCCCCCCTCCCTGGGATCCACTAGTAGATTGAACTGGATTCCAGTCTGACACTGCATGTGTGGCTGTAACGTTCCGCCATACGTCCGAATAGTACTTTTTAACTAAATAACTTTGTGTGTTCTTTGTATTCGTATCAGCACACACACAAACACGGATTCGCAAACACTGCCATCACTGATCAATATTTCAAAAGAATATATTTTTCTCAATTTCGCATAATGACAATTAAATATAAAATTACCGCAGTCCACACGTAACCACAGCAAATCTCATAATATGCTTGACATCAAAATAAAATCGACAACA
This sequence comes from Semibalanus balanoides, assembly GCA_014673585.1. NCBI lineage: Eukaryota > Metazoa > Arthropoda > Thecostraca > Balanomorpha > Balanidae > Semibalanus > Semibalanus balanoides. Next base: position 15,568 of record VOPJ01016567.1, read on the forward strand.
TGCAATATGGTCCTTAATTGAACATATTCTGTAGGTACATATTCATCGAAAGAGATGCAACAGTTTCACGCAGTAATGCCTCTTACGCTCGTCTGGAGCCAACATGTGACGTTTTGTTTCTTCTGCGGTCACTGGCTATGTAACGCCGCACTACAAGCCGAGAGCACAACATAGTAATTACATAAGTAAATGAGGAAACGACACGCTAATCTAACACCTGCAACGTTCCATAAAATCCGGGAGAGCCTACGCTACCCCTACTGGCCCGCATCAGTCTGGACAGAGCTACCCGATGCCAGCCCTGGGTTGTCGCCCAGGCGTCCACCCTCAAAGACCAACGGCGCTGGAGAGCATACACGCCACGCAGTGCGTGTGTATCCGTCGTCTCCTGTGCTGAACTGAGCGAGAGTCAGAGGTCTGCCACTCCTCGGTGAAGCTTGGCGCGGTCTCGTGAGCGTGGTACATCGCTGCGTGCTGCGAGTCTTCGCGTTCGCGGCCACGTCCCAATCATCGAGCGTGCGCAAAGTGAGAGGCGTTGTGTGCCAGTCATGCGCGGAGCGGCGGAGAGCATGGTCCTTGACTCGCGCCCTCCTGCTGCTGCGGGTAGATGGTGAAGTGAGCTAGCACGTATGACTCCTGCCAGCTCATGTGCGCCTAGGCACCCAAAAGCAGGCGCTCTAATTTTTTTGCGTGACAAACCCGTCCATCGCGCACAACATGTCGCGCCTGCTTAAAGAGTTGTCTGTGAATCGTGTCACGAGCGGTCCACGCGCGTCCCACGATCCGCGCACCACGGAGCGTCTCAGGCTTGGGCTTTGTAACAGAGGGCATGAAGGTCGTCGCTCGCAGTCTCGCCAGTTCGTGTACCGGGCACAGCATACGAACTGCCTGACAGAGCAGACGAGACAGCGGCAATGGAGCCCGTCGGCGGCGTCGAGCTTGCCAGGCTGTAGAGCTGGACGCAGTCTGCTCCGGCCACGTCACTGGTTGCGGGCCGATCCAGTCAGAGCCAAGGTACCGTCCGGACAGCACGGGAATATCCTCCAGGCTCAGGGGACGCGACTACCGTTTGTCGCCCGTGCAAGCGGCGTACTAGCCTGTCGAACGCCCTACCACGGGCCAAGCTGCTCAGGCCTAGCGGTCCCCGAATGCGCGCGCGCTAATGACTGCCCGCCTCACAGCCGCGCACCTGCTCCCAGACGGGCGTGCGTACTTCGCACTAAACGGAAGGCGTCATCGGAACACAGCACGGTCAGTCACTGATTTCAACGGCGTCACGTCAGGGCCTGCGTCCCACAAACTGGCCGACCAGACTGCACCGAATGTCCGAGCGATGGCAAAGCACTCCGTGGGGCAGTCCCGCTCATGCCTTGGCACCCCCAACACTGTCGCCAGCGTGTCGCTAGGGAGCTTTCACCTCGCGCATCCGGCGAGCGGCCAAGCCGACCTCGCTGAACTACTGACTGACTCTCCGGACTCGGCCGACTCACGGTCCGCGCGCAAGCGGCGACACCTTTGTAGACAGGCATAGCGCCGTACTGGCGCTGCGGGCGTCCGGCCCACCGACTCTGAGAAGAGACGTAGCGCGGCCGACACTCTGTCAAGGCCTGCCGCCTTCCAGCCGGTCAGCGTCCTCGGCCAGCTTGGTTCCTGTCCCGCGGGCAGACAGCAGCAGCTGCTTACAGCTGTCCCGATCTGGTCGAGCCAAGATCTGTGAGACGAGGCTACAGCCTCTCCGGAGTGGTGGCCGCCCGCCACCCAGGCACGTTCTAGTCCACGGCCTAGGCGCGTGCTTCGAACGCCAACGCGACGGCGCGTGTACCACGTAACCGAGGCGGCAAGCCCGAGGCCCAAGGGTGCCCTTCTGCAGCTGGGACCTGTCTCATTGGGGCCCTCGGGGAGAGACCTTCTCCATGCTGGAGGTCGCACTGACAGAGTGATGGCCATGTGTATCAGACGCGCTGTGGACCGAATGTCACCCCGAGCGAGCGCGCGCGACGTGAGCTCTTCTCTCTATACAAGCTGTATAAAACACCATCCGTTCAGTACAGCGACGTGCACTTTTCGGTAGGTTGAAGACACTATACGCCGATGACCTTGCCGACTTCTTGACCTCACTTCCGGTGACCCCAGTTGACCTCGATGGTTGACCTCCGCGAGTGAATAGTGACCTCACCTCTGCTGGTGACGTCAGTGTGTCACTGCACGTCGCTGATCAATGACTCAGGGGCCACCACTAGTGGTGGCGACTGGTACCTGCGCGACGCGCGTGGCGGCGTGCAGTCCGGGACTAGAGCTGCAAAATTCTGGTCCCGGCTTCCCAGCGCTGGGACCAGAACTGGCCACTGGGCACGGCCGTGACTGAAAGCTGTGCCTGGCGGCCAGCGCCATAGGGTTAGCATTGCAGCGCCGTGACTATAGCTGTGACTTGTCAGTTCATTCCGAGGCTTTGACTAGGCTGTGACCAAATATTTGGGATTTTTTGCACCTCAATCTGGGACGGTGCCGGGCAGTCCCCCTACACTGCTGACATCTAGTGACCGATTTGGAACTACAGATGGCACTCGGCAGTCAGCATTCAGATCGATACGCTACGTTTGGGTCTCTGGTGCGTTGGGTAGCAATAACAGGAGTAAAATTGAAGACATATGTGGCTTGCGCTCAGCTTGTGAAGGCGCCGGTGACCAGCATTTGTCCAAACCATGTTGTTGTCCTGAACTGGGCTGAGTCACCTATGACGCAGCGCCGTGAGACACAGGCTGCATACTAGCGCCACCTATATTGGCCGAAAAGCCGGGAAGATTTCGTTTGCCTCCCGAAAGATGGCGCCAATACACAGGACTCGCGTCAACTGCGCGATTGTTGGTGTAACAGTAACACATTTGACTTGAAACCATAAGAGGGGTGCATGGTCGCATGGTGTGTAAACAATTTCGCAATGAATGTTTAACTTCTCTGTTCTTATCCTTCTCATTGGAAGGCAATCCTTATTAGGACTGAATATCAAACTTCCCGTTTTTAATTTATCTACTTGGCGGCGGCGGCGGGTTTACATTTATTTCACCTTTTTATATTGTATTTCATACACGCAAGGGGCTATTATTTCATACACTTATTATTTCATACACTTATTATTACACCAGCAAAACCTGATCCACGGGCGTGCAGACACTGTGGTGTCACTGCTCCAGCTGCTGGATTTCGTCACCGGTCTCACTTTTGGGACTGGCCTAAGCATATGACGTCATATGTCTGACCTGCTGTGTGTCTGTGTCTGTGTCTGACCTGCTGTGTGAATGTGTCTGACCTGCTGTGTGACTGTGTCTGTGTCTGACCTGCTGTGTGTCTGTGTCTGTGTCTGACCTGCTGTGTGACTGTGTCTGTGTCTGACCTGCTGTGTGTCTGTGTCTGTGTCTGATCTGCTGTGTGACTTGTGTCTGTGTCTGACCTGCTGTGTGACTGTGTATGTGTCTGACCTGCTGTGTGACTTGTGTCTGTTCCTGAACCTGCTGTGTGTTTGTGTCTGTGTCTGACTGCTGTGTGTCTTGTCTGTGCTACGTGACCCTGCGCGGTGTGACTTGCGCTCTGCTTTCTCGGACCTCGGCGTGTGGTCGCAGCTTGTGGTGTCTGTTGTCATGACCTGCTCTGTGTGACTGGCTGTCTGCTGGTCTTCATGCCTGGTGCATGTGTACATCTGCGGCAGTCGTTTGCTGGTTGTACTCGATACCGCACTGTGTGATGTGTGTCGTCGTGTCAATGGATGCCGGGCCTGCTGTGCGCGAGCGTGTGTCTGTGGGTGCGTGACCCTGCTGGCTCGACTCGCATTTGTGAGGTCGTGTGTCCATGCAGCTGCGTGGTGGTTACGCTGGGTATGAAGTGTCTGCACCGTTCCACTAGAAAGGTCTGGGTGACCTCAAGGTTCGCATCTCGAGCCCTGCTGTGTGTACTATGGTGTGTGCTAATCTGCTACTGCACGATAGGCATGGTTTCAGTTGTGTCGGATCGTGATGTGCCATGTAGCGACTGAGCGCTGTCGTGTGACTGCTCGTACGGGGTGCTGACCATGCTGTGTTTGACTGACCGTACGATGTCGGTGATTCTGACCTGCTGGGACGTTGTTGCTCTCGAGGTCGGACCTCGCATCTGGTGCCTAGTGTAAGCGCGATCCTGGACCTAGCATGGTGTCGCCTGCGGGTCCGCCTTCTGGTCTACGCTGAGTGAGCGTGTCTCCCACTGCTAGACCTATGGCGTGCTCGGTTTCTGTCGTCTGTGTCTGACCTGCTTGTGTGCCTGTGTCTTGTCTGACCTGCTGTGTGATCTGTGTCTGTGCGGAACCTGCTGTGTGACTTGTGTCTGTGTCCTGACCGTGTGTGACTGTTCGTGTCTACATGCTGTGTGACTGTGTTCTGTGTCTGACTGCTGTGGTGACTGTGTCTGTGTCTGACCTCTATGTGGACTGTGTCTGTGTCTGACCTGCCTGTGTGTTTGTGTCTGTTGTCCCTGCCCTGCTGTGTTGACGTGTCTGTGTCTGACTGCCTGCTGTGTCTGTGGTCTGTGTCTGACCTGCTTGTGTGACTTGTGGTCTGGTGTCTGACCTGCTGTGTGTCTGTGTTTCTGCAGAGGAGATTTGCCCGACGCCTGAGGATCCGAAGGGAGGGTACCAAGAGTGCTCCACCTGGGGACCGAATGGACGCTTCCGCTACTGCAAGATCCGCTGTGACCCGTGAGTAAACCACTGAGTGACAGCAAGTACCTACCACACAATCCAGCACTCAGCTGCGAGAGGCCGAAGACAGACACAGACAGAGAGTATACAGAGGAGTATACAGAGAGTATACAGAGATAATACAGAGAGTATACTGGACACAGACTGACGCTTAGAAGACAGCAAGGGCCTGCAAATTATGAAAGTGCGTGCCTTGCTTTAAAGCCTAAGGGGATGATTCTAACTGTGAGCTGTCGTTGAATGAGTATAATAGTTATGGTTGTAATGGATGAGGTATAGTAACTGCATAGCGAGCGAGAGGAGCTTGGGTATGTGGTACTAATATCAACTTTACGCACCCGGCAGGTTTGAGTCTTTAGAAAAGTCTAGCTTGCGAGTTGCACGTATAGTTCGCAGTCGGTAACAGGTGAGATTGAGTGCCGTGGTTCGTGAAAAGGTGCAGGACTTATAAGACTTGTTCCACAACATTGGAGTTGCAATGTAATGCGATACACGATGTTAAATTATATTGCATATTTTAGTAATTAATCTTGCAAATGTACTTAAGTATATATAAATCACGTTCAAACTTCGTTAGCGGTCCACGCAGAAATGTGCTTATAATTGCTCGGCGTGCTGCCATGGTCAGAGCCGTAGAAATAAAACACGTCAACCCATGTCTTTTCTTCCGTATCTCCTGCAATGATTATGGGTCCCAAACAGCAGAAAAAGCAACGTTTGGTTCATCGCTAGCCGTTAGTCGTTACATCAATCGGTCCATGCAATTCAGATATAATGGTATTCTTAATAATTCGGGCATCAACGCACCATTCCAATAATAGTTGACTTCAAACGCCCCGTGACAAAGGTTTAATTGAAGGTGGAATAATTTAAGCTCTCAAACTAATTACGAGCGAGCGCGAAGCGCTCGCTCGTAATTAGTTCCACATCCACAGCTGCTAGTTTGATATAATCCGAATGTAATTGGCAACAAAAGCTTATCAAGTAGTTTGTTTAATATACGAAATTCGTGAAAATGGGTTAATAACGTTCGATAAATATTGTTGCATCGTTTCCATCCTCCATACAATTATTAGGATACATTCGAGAAGCCCGGATGATCCCTTTAATTACACTGATATAGATTCGGAGAAGCCAATAGTTAAATGCATTTATGAGGCCTGAGACGCTAGTCGCTGAGATAGGTAGCGCGATGGTGCATCCTGTATTAGACTAGGGAGCGACCAAGGGCGTAGCTTCTCCAGAAAAGTTGATGGGCTGAGCTGGGACAAATCGTTTCTTTAATAGTACCATCAAAATCCACAAAATACAGATTTCATTCTGTGATTTGACCCACTTCCTCGTCCAAGTTTGGGGGCTGAATCCCAAGTTGAGGGGACTGAATCCCCCCCCCCCCTCCTCCCCATTGAAAGGGAAGCGACATCCCTGGGAGCGGTACAAACACAGCTGTGGAGCAGCCAGCCACAGTGGGGCCGACAGCAGGGCCGTACAAACACAGCTGTG
>VOPJ01016568.1:0-53409 GCA_014673585.1 Semibalanus balanoides
GCGGCACAGCTCAGAGGTAGGTCAAACGAAACTAGACACCGGTAAAACGGACCGACAGACACTTGAGTGTGGTGTTGAGTTGAGAGTTGCGACTCAATGCTCACATCGTGGAGGCCTGGGATGGGATAGAGGAGGCTTATATTGCCGAGACCTGCCGCTCCTTCCGAGGCCGTGTGGAGGCCCACCTCGATGCCAGCGACGGCTTCATCGAGAGATGGACTTGAAATGTCCCGAAGTTGTGTGTAACTGCATTTTGGATATAAATCTGAAAATAGGTGTGTTGTGTTCATGTGTTTGGGAAAATGCTTAAAGCGGCCAAGACTTAATGCGCTCCCTATGTGTGATACAAATTTCGTATTCAGTGAGAAATCGCTCGTGACTACAGGACTTTCAGATCTCTCTGAACTCAGTCATAACGATCATATAACACCAGGCACACCGAAGCTGGCGTTCTTTGTCAGCTCCTGCGGCCACTGTCAGTTCGGATGTGTCTGTCTGGCTGCTGTGCGACTGTGCGCGTTTCTAAGTCATGCTCCCGTGTTGACCGCCCCGCCCCCTGCCCCTGTCGGCAGCCGCTGCGAGGGATGTCTGTTTTGACCTGTCCGTGTCCCCCATCACCGCCCCCCTCCTCTCACAACACAGGTAACCTTACCCGCCTTAAGGATGGATCGTAACCGCTGCTACTGATGTATAAGGTGACGAAGGAGTGCTGGTGCGGGCAGGAGAACTCTGGTACAACTACAGTCCTGTTGACCCCCCTCCCCTCCCCCCGTTTCCTCAGGCGCTACGTGTGATGTCCAAGGTGATGAAGGAGTGCTGGTACCACAGCCCTGCCGCCCGGCTCACCGTGCTCCGTGTCAAAAAGACACTGTGCAGTAGCGCCGCCGCAGACGACGCGAAAACGACCGCCTGAGGCGCCCACATCGCTCATCGGATCAGTCCATGACGTCACGAGTCTGACGTCTGACGTCATCAGTGTGATGCCATAGTGTCAGGCGCGTCAGGCTGTCGGACGTTTCTGGAGTCATCAGTGCGGTGCCACAGTGTTTCGTGTAGGAATGCCAGGCGGCGGCGGCGGCGGAGCGGCCGGTGAGGAAGGCGAATAATGTTTCACAGATTCAATCGTGGATGGTTTGATGTATGGATTTTCTGTCGGGATGCTTGTCTAGATTTCTATCTGGATTTCTGTCGTGGATTGCTGTCCGGTTTTTCCGGATCGGGGAAATTCGGAACTGGTGGGGCTGAGGGCTTCAGACTGCCCTCGAGGGGCAATGTGTCGCAGATTGTGCCGGTGTGCTGGAGTGTGGCGGTCTGAATCTCGGCAGCCTGAGGAATGAGTGTTCATCCCGGCAGCTCTGGCAGCCGTAGCCCTCGGCTGGGCTGTGCATGTACGTGCGTGCGTGTGTGCGTGTTTACATTATTCGCGCGTGTGCCCCGGTGTCTGGTGGGTGGCGCGTCAACCCGCAGCGGCGGCATCAGTGTCCTTGTCGTGTCGCTTAGTGTCGGCCAGCTCCGGCCGAAGTTAGTGTGGCTCTAAGCCAGTGATATACGTTAGGCCGCGGTCTGGTGGCCCGCGGCCCAGGCTATGGCCTGGTGGCCTGCGGTTCAGGCCGCGGTCCAGGCTGTGGCCTGGTGGCCTGCGGTTCAGGCCGCGGTCCAGGCTGTGGTCTGGTGGCCTGCGGTTCAGGCTGTGCGCGACACACACGCTGCTGCCAATCTCTGTATCTCTCCCGCATGTGATGGACGCCGGCAGACGGGAAGCTCTGCCTGGCGATCTGTGTAGGTGTGCAGATTGCGTGCGTGTGCGAGTGTGGGTGTGCGCGATTTGAACTAACCGTGGTAGCGTGGCGTAGTGGTAGTGCCGCAATGCGGTCGTTTCCAGTCTTTCGAGGTGGCTGGCGGCGGGATCGGATGGTCGCAGCCCTGCTGAAAACCGTGTGCCCCTCCCCGTGAGAATCCGCTATGTCTTGGCGGACCAAACTCGAATCGCGGCCGAGTGGCGACTGACGCGACATCAGGCGGGCGTCGTATGAGATTGAAGTTTGCTGCGACCTCGCTAGATGGCAGTAGCGTCACCGCGCGGTTTTCTCCTGGCTCGTGCGCTGCCGTCGCCCGGGGCGTCGTCGCTGGTTTCGGGGCTGACTCGCGCAGGTGTTGCCGACGGTAGATGACCCACGGAGCGGCTGAGGTCGGACATATCGCTGCAGATGAGTGTTACCAGAACGCGGCCGGGCTCGGCACCGCTCGCTCCTCGCGTCCGGCGGCGCCGGCTGGCCGAGCGAGGCGGAACGGTTGATATTATCGGGTCAGTGGTGGGGAGAGAGAGCGACCGAGAGGCGAGAGCGCGCACGGACGGCGCCGGCGGCGGTTCTGCTTTGTTATGGCTCTGCACGCCGCGGGCGGGGCGCGGACGGCCGCGCTTGACCTGGAGTGAGCTCTGAGATGCGGTCTGGACGGCCGCGCGCACGAGTCTTTCTCACGGCTTCACCTGGAGTGAGCTCTGAGATGCGGTCTGGACGGCCGCGCGCACAAGTCTTTCTCACGGCTTGACCTGGAGTGAGCTCTGAGATGCGGTCTGGTCGACGGACCCGTGTCGACTGGCCGTCTTTTTGATCATCATTATTATCAATACAATTTATTTGATAGCCGGTGTATGGGTGGAGCAGAGGATTGAAGAGGATGGGGTGCTGGAAGCAGGGGGAGAGCCCTGGCTAGGACGTGCTTATGTTGGGAAGACGCCGCCAAACACCGCCTTTCAGTTTATGACCGATTCGGCGCTCTTCATTCTTCACGGATGTTAATGAGCTCGTTTTCCAGTACTCCTTGCAGACATGTTTCGTTCCCCCAGGCGTTTTGGCCTTTAAATAGGTATTGTGTCGACGGGTGATATGCTATAGCACTTCCGCACATTGCAAACTATTGCTCCGTGCTTACTTTTTCCATGTGCAAGTTTTTTCGTCAACCTCCCGAAAGATATCAGAACAACCGCGAAAATGGCCGCAAGATCCCTTGAGGGATCCAATGATTCCCGGAGGTCAGGGATCCAAAGTGGATTTCAGGCTATTTTTCGAACGTTATTATGAATAAGCCAAACAAACCAAAACAGGCCTCGTGGCAATAGAGAGGGATCGCGGAGCTAGAGTTAACCAGCGCATAGTTGGTGAGCTGTAGTTGACTGTTATCTGTGTCAGAACCTTGATTTCCAAATTTGAGGCTTCTGGATCCGAAGCACATGCTCTCGAACTCCTTATGTGTCATCATAACCTCCAGGAATGGTAGCATCTATTAGCGAAAATAGCGGTCGCTCGATGATCTCGAACTGACTTGTCAGGCAGAACTTTGTAAATGACTCATATTTTCTTTAAAGTCGACTCAAGTCTGACTCAAGAGCCAAAGAACTGACTCGACTCTTGACTCAAGTGGTGTTTAATACAAAATGAATCGACTAAACTCATGACTCAAGTCTTGCTTTTACAAATTGAGTATCGACTCAACTTATGACTCAAGTGCAGTTTTAACAAATTGATTCGACTCTACTCAAAAAAACATTTGAGTCGACTCAGTTTGACTCATCAAGTTTAATTATTAATTGGTGTTGACCCGGGTATGGTCGGGTGTCAGACAAAATCGCATTATATCTAGTGTAAATTGGTTTGCTCAGGTCGCCCCAGTACCCCCTTGGCTATGTCCCTGTTGCATTTGTCTCGCATTTGTTTGAGTCGATTTAAGTCTGACTCACAACCGAAGAACTGACTTCAAAAACCTTTCCCCCCTTTGAACCCTCAAAGGTGGGGCCTTTCTTTCTTTTTTGGTTAAAACAAATTGAATCGACTGACTCTTGACTCAAGTGCCGCTTTTACAAATTGAGTCGACTCAACTCATGACTCATCCAAAAATGTCTGACTCATGACTCAACTCTGAGTCATTTACAAAGTCCGCTTGTCAGGGTGGGCCAGTAAGCCCAGCGCTCTCCTGACTGAAATACACGGGCGCACTAAGTACCCTGATGAGCTGAAAGCGTCTCTTGAGTACTGTACCCCGCCAACTGAAGCTGCTAGTGAGCACATGTACGTCGAATGTATCTGCTCGAATGTGAGTAGCTGGCTTCAACCTGCTTTTTCGCCTCCACCAAATACCATCACGATTCAACCCAACCGTTTCGGTACAGAGCTATATTCTTCATGAATACGTGACATTTCGGCTGTTTCGGCACATTCGCGATCCGGCGAGCGCCCTGCACGGCAGAACACGACACAGTCACTTGTCCCACATGGCCAACGAACGCGTCCAGCATGTCCAACGAACTCGCTCAACTGGAGAAGACGCAGCGACCAGTTCTCTCCGCGCGGTCCTCAAGTCGCTGCCGCACATGGAAGAGCTGTGACGATGTTCACTTAGCAAACGAGGTAGCAGTCCGGTCTCAGAGTCAGTTCAGTAACGTGACGACGAAGAAAAGGCGATCGACTTGATCCGGGAGACTAAATGCACTTCCGTTTGTCTTGTGTAAAACCTCAACGCACGCAACTTGATAAATCCTGGCACGAAATAGGCGCACGGTCTCGCCTGACGCGACTTCGCACAGGCAGACACGGCAAACAACTTCATCGGAATACAGAATGGGCGCAGTGACATCCACTGCTCACACCGGACTCGAAATAGTCGCCATCTTCAGCATACACTCCACAGTTACATAGTTATCTTCTCGCTGCATAGCCGGGAGCGTTGAGTTTCGTTCACAGCTAACGAGAATGAGGAATGCGGCCACGTAACTCAGACAATGGCGAAACACTGGAGCACTTAGCTACAGGTGAGAATGCGAGGCGTGCACTTCCACGCACAACGCATCGCTCTTAGAGATGGAACAGGTTTGATCACAACTTGTACTCATACTGGTCATCAGAAGTAGAACACAGGGGATACACTATTTGGCAAGGCATACGGCAAAATGCATGTGTGTACGTGGGCGAGACATGATGACAGATTCTTGGCATATATGTGGAAGACAAAGTGAGCAGACACTACGCAGTGTAATGCGAAGGCGGATGAGAGACGGTCACGTGATACCTGCCGATGCAGACCGTTTCTGTACGACACACCGCAACTTGAATACACACACACGCACATCGCAACCATTAAACGCACTGAGTAAATCTTACGCAAAGACATCGCACCCACACGGCGCGACAACGGTGAAAACGAAAGCATGACACGGTAAAAGCAAAAAGGAGCACACATGTGAATGATTATGAACGATCCTCTGTTTATAACTTACATATCCACCTTGACTCTGTCGCTCATCTTCAATCTCACTCAGCACCGAAGCCACTTCATCTTTCCACAAAACGCCACCTTATAACACACCGATTCATTTGGAGTATGTGTTCCGCCCCGGTCCAGGGCGGCAGGGCGACCTCACAAGATCAGCACATTGCTAGGGTAGTGGTGATAGTGCTGGTGGACGTGGTCATGCTGATGGTGATGCTGGACAGGGCGGGCGGCTCTGGGCGACAGCGGCGGCTCCTCGCCGCCCCCGCCCCCGCCGCGTCGCGTCCTCTGCCGCGACGCCTCCTCTGTTCTCAGCGCAAAGTCGGCACATCTTGTCAGCAGCTCATAATCATCCCTTTGCTGCTGGTGTGCCGTCGGGGCGGGGGCGGGGGCGGCGCGACGCAGGGAGGGGCGCCGCCGCGGCCGACCCGACACCGTCGCCGCCCCCGCCCCCGCCGCCGCTGCGTTCGGACAGTACAGTTCCCCGACCGTGCAGTAGTGGTTCTCCGTCTCCACGGGCCGGCACGTGCCGTGGCGCACGTGGTCGCGGCACGTGTGAGACCGCCTGGAACACAGGGTCACGCGGCGGTCAGCGGTGGGTTCGCGTCAGATCGTTATACAACACGCAGCACGGGAAGGCGGGCTCAGACCATAACGGGGAGGCGGTTAGCGCGATACAGATCAGGGATCAACTCGGCGATGGCCCGAAATCCGCCAACGGCATGCCAGCAGACAGCGCCGCCCCTCCCCGGACACAGACGGCCAAACGGCCTCCACAGCGCCAGATCAGATGCAGATAGAGGTCACTACTGTCACACACACGGAGTTCCGGAGCCGACCGAGCCAGCCAGAGCCGAGCGGACGGACCCACCGCCGGGCCGACCAGCGGGGGCAGGGAGGGAGGGAGACACACCCCACCGGCGCGAGCCAGTCCCCCGGGAGTACGCCCTCCGGCTCCGAACCCCCGACAGACACGTAAATAGGTCACCGTCCAACGGATCCACGACGAGCACAAGATGGCGAAGTCGACAGTAAAAAATAGGTGTGCGGTAGGAAGTCAGATACAGCTAAGCTCGCCTTGTGTGGTTAAATTCAATGCAGGGAATACTTGGCGCTCCTTTGATAAATATAAACAATTATCTGAGCTGGAAAAACGGCAACCTTAGGCCTGAGTGCACAGGTTAAAATGTTTCTCAAGAATGTATGGTGCTATGGCCTCGAACCCCCCCCTGTTCCTACGCCTATTTTCTGCCCCTCACTGGGCCTGAGCCCGTCACTGGCCTCACCCCGACCCTGTCCTGATTGCGCCACTGGTCTCACCCCGTCCTCCCCAGCCCTGGGTGCGTCTCTGCGCCGCCGCCGCCGCCGAGCGCTGTGCCGCCGGCCCACCACGGGCGGTCCCATCAGACGGCATAACAAAAGGCGGCGGCACCTACTGAGGCTGGCCCGGGCCCGGACGGGGCGGGAGGGGAGAGGAGGGAGGGGAGCGTCGCCGGACCCAGCCGGCGCTCCCAGGCTCCCGCGGGACCCAGCCAGGAAGGGGAGGGAGCTCGGCCGCTCGCTGGAAGAAGCCCGCGCATTCCACGGAGCCCGGCGGAGTCTGGTCAACTCGTTCTGGGCGGGGAGAGCGGAGCGGCGGACGGCGGCGGCGGACGGCGGAAGAGGGACCGCTACTACCCCGCAGGCAACAGAGGAACCGGCGGCGGTCGCAGCCATGTGGGAATAATACACGCATGCTGTTTAGTGTTTAGAAGCGAGTTCCACGAACTGGAGACCGTACACCTACCAAATATCTGCACAGGATCAGGACCAGGAACCAAGTCAGGAAAATCAGGGGACAGAAATGGTTCCAGACATTGTATGACCTCAACGTTTCGAGTCCTAGTCTTCAGCCCGGTAACCTCGCAGAACGTTTGCAAGGAAGAAGGAACCGTTTGGCAAATGGGGGATGCAAACGCCAGTTTTGAAGCAAATTGTTGCATGGCGGTCGTCAAAATATTGAAAGTTTTCTTTGAGAAAAGGCGGAGAATATCACGACACCCTACATGGAATCTCTCAAACTCCACACCACTCAGCCCTACTCACTTGAGATTGCTATAGCTGACCACGTTGTTGTACGTCACATTGTTCTTCTCCATACTATCCCTCAGCAGCTCAGTAAGATGCCGCTTCGCCGGCGGTTCAACCGCCAGGTGACGTCGCCGACACTGTGACGTCATCTCTGACGTCACAGGTGACATCACCGGGGCGCAGCGGCGACCAGCGCTGCCCGCGGGCAGAGCCAGCGGCGCCCGCCGCCCGACCGCCGCCTCCGCCTCGGGTGCGGGCGGGGGCGGCGGCGGCGGCGGCGGGTCTGGCGTCACCGTCAGCCGCACGTTGATGGTCTTGCCGCCGCCGGTAGGCACGTCCATGGAGGATCCGACCAGCTCGTAGATGGTGCGCACCAGGCCGGCGATGTCCTGCGGAGACAGAGAGGACATGGCCGTCAGAAAGGGGGTAAATAGGGGGTTGAGGACAGATCGGGCATCAGCAAAGCACAGTCCACACACAGTGGGGTACACAACCGACCACAATGCGGGGCGTGCTGTTAAATAGTAGCGCCTAACGTTATTCTTCATATTTACAGAATGACGAGAAAATGGTAATCGCCGCCAATTGATAATTCAGCAAAACATCAACCGCATAATAGACACGTGTTCGCATGGCGATATTTGCATGGCCTAACCGGACACAAGCCTAGCTCGGTTCCCGGCGCTGCAGTGGCTCTATGGAAAGGAACCCTTTTCTGACCACTCAGACTTGAAGTCATTCCCTGTCTAATCTCCCCGTCAGCATTTCGCATGATGATGGTGATTTTCTGCCCAGGTTCTATGGCGCCTTCACTAGTTCACAGCGGTCCGCCCGGCAGGTGAACGTCATCCTACAGCCAGTCACGCCAACGCCATTTCGCTGCACCACCCGCTCAGCGTGCTAAGTGCGTGTCTTGCCGGTGTAACATCATCCAAGCCGCGGTGCCGGCGGCGGCAGCGGCGGTGGCGGCGGCGGTGGCGGCGGTAGTGGCGGCGGCGGCGGCGGCGGCGGCGGCGGCGGCGGCGGACTCGGCGGCGGCGGCGGCGGCGGCGGCCGGCCGGCGGCGGCGCCGGGGCGGCGGCCGCGGGGCTAGGCGGCGGCCGCTGGCGGCGGCGGGCGGCAAAGGCTCTTCCCGATACCGGCGGGCGGCGGCAAGTGGCGGCGGCGGAACGGCCGGCGAGTGAGGCGGCCATGCCGGACTCTGGCGGGGCGGCTAGAGACAGAGCGCAAGGCCGGCGGCTGCGGCGGCTGGCGGCGGCGCGGCGGCGGGCTGGTCGGCGACTCATGTCCGGCGGCGGCGTCGGCGGCGCGGGCCCGGCGCGGCGGCGGCGGCGGCGGCGGCCGGCGGCTGGCGGCGCTGCGGGTCTCCGGCTGCGGCGGCGGGCCGGCTGCGGCACACGGCGGCTGGCGGCTATGGCGGCACGGCGCGCCGCCGGCGGCGGCTGGGCGCGGGCGCCGGCACGGCGCGGCGGCGGCTCCGGCGGCCGGCGGCGGCGGCTGGGCGCCCTTCTGCCGGCGGCAGAGGCGTCCGGGGGCTGGTCGGCACGGCCGCGCGGCCGGCAGCGGCAACCTAGCTGGCGGCGGCGGCCGGCGCGGCCCATCCCGCCCGGCAGGCATGTGGCCGCGCAATGGCGGCCGGCGGCTGTGCGGCTCCACGGGCGCTGCCGGGCAGGTCGGCGGCGGCTGGCCGCGGCGGCGCCAGGCCACGGCGGCAGAGAGGCCATGGCGGCCGGCGGACAATCGCGCGCGGTCTCTAAAGGCTCAGCGTGCGGTGCGGCTCATGCTTGCTTGGCGGTCTGGGCGGCGGCGGTGCAGGCGGCGGCAGCGCGGTGCCGGCGCGGCCGGCTGGCGAACGGCGGCGGCTCGGCAGGCGGCGGCGGCGGCGGCGGCGGCGGCGGCGGAGCTAAACCGCGGTCCGCTGTAATAGGTACCTATACCTATACGCCTCCAGCGCCCTGACTAAGAGCCCCGGAGCTACCCGGAGAGAGACCCGGACTCCGGAGAGAGGGAGAGCGAGAGAGCCAGCCAGCCATTACCACATTCCGGCGGGTAGTCGTTAGACTGTGCGCCGCAGTTCGAAGCCAATAAACGCACTGGCATTCCACCCTGGCATGACCGCCCGCGGCCCGACCGCGTCCCGACCGGTGACCACGGCCTGACCACGGCCTGACCACGGCCTGACCACAGCCTGACCACGGCCTGACCACGGCCTGACCGGAGCCTGACCACGGCCTGACCACGGCCTGACCACGGCCTGACCGGAGCCTGACCACGGCCTGACCGGAGCCTGACCACGGCCTGACCACGGCCTGACCGGAGATGTAACAGACCAATACGCGGTGTGTTTCAGCGATCATACAGTGACGCCACTAGTACCGGAGTGTGACATCACTGTAACGGCCATGCCGACGACGGAGTCAATGAGTCATCCCTGTGCCTTCTGCACGCATCGGTAATATTTTCGGATAACATTGGCCGCCCTCGGACATCGGAGGCTCTACAGAGACCGAGCCGCTCAGCAGGGATCAGCTTATTCAGCGCTGGGCTGAGAAGGATAGCAGCGCTGAGCTGACAGAGATGGGAAGGTCAGCGCAGAGCAGGGTCAGCAGCAATCAGCCGCGCCGCGCAGGTCTCACGGCGAAACAAACTGAAGATCGGATAAAATACACACTTTTGAAAATGTTAATGGTGATCGGTTATACTTGTCACTGGTGGTCGGTTTATTTTCCAAATCGGTCACTACAAATTTGCCGAAATGTCATCACATCACCGCAGTGACGTCGCTAAAACATTTTGAGTGAGGGGACAGCCAGGGTTTTTGGGGCACAGCTAGGGGTGGGGGTGAGGTGGGCAGTCGCATAGGACTGATGTTAAAATACTGCGAATCTGGAGGGCCGGACTCCGGCCAAAACGATCCTGGAGCGGGGGGAGGGCAGGCCCCTGCGGTGGTGACGCCCCTGCACCATCGCGTGGCACACAATGAGAAGAAGCAAAACGTTGTCACATTCGATCTTCCAATGCCTCATTTTGCTTCTACCCAGCTTCAAACACAGGACTACTACACCAGCAAACCGTTCATCCGTCCCTGAAGCAGACAAGGGCCGCAATGTTGCAAGACCGCTATGACTGTCTGTCTTACGGTCACGACAGCGAAGGACGACCCCCCCCCCCCCTTCACTCCACATCTAGCTGAGCCGCCTTCCGGGCTTACCGTACTTCCGTTAGTCCGTAGAGTACGGGTCAAACCTGCTCCGCTTGACCACCAAACGTAACCAGGTACAACATCCTGCCCTGTTGGGCCTCCCGGCCTTAACGGCGTCTGATCCGCGCCCACCCCCCCGATTCCTGAATCAAACGTCGTCCTAGAACCGAATGGCCACGAGATAAGGGCCTTCCCGCGTCGTAATAGCGTAGGGGTGTGGTTTCCATCTGCGCGCCCTCGCGCCACAACCAAAGGTGAGCCATGGCTTGACACATCAGAAGCGCGACAATATCAATATCAGGAGGACTATTCGAAAGAGAGAATAGATGAGAAAGATACAGAATATAGAATGGTAGAGCCGAAACAGCAGAAGTATAGAGAATAAAACGAATTGCTTATAAACGTTTCTTTTAAAAGTTAACCATTCAGAACAGCTGTGTTTCTGTTGTCTGTACACTTGTCCTTTCTCGATGTGAATTCGCAAAGAGTATTGAAAAAATCTAGTACGGTATTCGTTTGCTATTGGTATGCCTGATTTATAGGATTTATTTTTGTAGTATTAGTGATTCTTCTTGTTATATCTTCTATTTTGTGATACTTTTCACTTACATATCTCGAGTCAACATCGAGTTGACAAAAATACATTCCCGCGCGTCGCAAAGTGTGTATAGTATTAGTTTCGCTTTTACCTTTCTAGTTAACCTACAAGTCAGCAGAATCCTTATTGTAGTCTCGGTAACTGTGCAGAACATAAGCTCAGTATGTCCTCTTGTATCCATATGATTGCTATCTTTCCTCGATCGTCCCATCAATGCTTGTTCGCCCTCCATACGGATTTCCTTACTCCTTAGCAAACATTATTGAGTGTCCTATTATATTAGTGAAACGATTGCTACTCGCGCAGCTTTCATATACTCCTTTTGTATCCCAATGTAGTCTTATGATTGTCTACCAGGGCTAAGTAGGCGGCACATTAGTAAGCAGACTCTGTAACGCTGACAGGATAAGACATCCCTGCCCCAGTCAAGATAGCACGCAACGTTGCTGACCCTAGTACCCACACTAGCACGGGCGGACAACATCGCGTGCGCAAGCTCTACTTAATTGCGCCAATTACGATTAGTCACTTGCTTAGCTACGGAGAAAGCTGAAAAGCTAGAGCTGCAGGAATATCGCTGACAGCTGGCAGGAACACGCAGCTAGAGGCTCTGCTAGAATACCCAGCTAGGAGCTGCAGGAATACTCTGCTAAAGAGGCTAGAGCTGCAGAACACTCGCTAGAGCTGCAGAACACGCAGCTAGAGCTGCAGAACACGCAGCTAGAGCTGCAGAATACTCGCTAGAGCTGCAGAATACTCAGCTAGAGCTGCAGAACACTCAGCTAGAGCTGCAGAGTACTCAGCTAGAGCTGCAGAACACTCAGCTAGAGCTGCAGAATACTCAGCTAGAGCTGCAAAATACTCAGTTAGAGCTGCAGAATACTCACATCCTGAGTGACCCGGCCACGACCATCCAGGTCGTATAGGGTGAAGCTGAACTCGTTCTTGGCAGTGGGTCGACCCGGCTGCTCCGACTCGGGAGTCCTCACCACGGTGGTCCTCCGCCGCCGCGCCGTCCGAGGGAAGCTGGCACACGAGCCTCGGCCACTCTGAGGGAGAGGAACACGGGACAGTCAGAAGGGGGACACGGGTCAGTCAGAAAGGCACGGGTCAGTCAGAAGGGCCCGGATCACGGCACGGGGCACGGGTCAGGCAGTCTGACAGTTGAACAACATAGCCGGTCACCAGGTGTCCAGTCAGGGAAATAAGGCAGCAATTGCCACAGTCAACTTCCTAATCGAGAAGTCTCGTTTCAACAAATACGAAACTCAATCTTCAAACCGCAAACCTCTTACTTCAATAACTAATATAGCATGGACGTTGCTTCTGACAGAAGTTTGGAAAAATAGGAGTTAGGACACGTAGGAAAAGGAATAGTTCGGACAAACTAATAATACTTCCAACAGCTGACAACAAAGCTTGGAGCTCCTCACAGCCCGACAAGAAACCTGACCTTGCAGTCAAACTTCCATCCAATCTGTATTATTTTTCCCCGCCAACATCTTCTCACCCTGAACCGTGCGCACTTTGTACAGCTTCCGCACCGCCCTGAGCATAACGGAAGAGTCGGTGCCGGTCCCTGTCAGCCTACACGGCCTGGGAGGAAGGCCAACTCAGCCCAGTGAGGCCGCCAGTAGTCCTCTCTCTCTCTCCCCCCCCCCTCCCTCGTCCCAAGGCCGCGGTGGGGCGGCGCGACGCGACGCTACAAAGCCCGGCACCGGAAGCGACCGCGGACGCCAGCGAGCAGGCGCCGCGCCGCCAGCCGACAAAACGATCACCGATGACGCAACTGGCCGAGAGAGCCGGCCTCGGCTGGTCCCTCCCCGCGGCGGCCGGCGGACCGTCGGTCTGGGCCAGGTCGGCACGGACGTGACCCTGTTCACTGGCCTCAACACAGGCCTAGTCTCGAGTGTCGGCTCGAAACCAAGCCAGCTGTGGCCCCCAGGACCCGGCCCGGCCTCACCACAGCCTAGTGTCGGCTCGAAACCAACCCAGCTGTGGCCCCCAGGACCCAGTCTCAGCAATGCGCAGGTAGGTACCGCATTCGCGTCCGGCCAGCTCTGGTTGCTCGGCTGAGTCGGAGGTATCCTATTCCGACTGCGGTGCGTTGTAAGCCGCGCCGACAGGATGTCAGGTCAGCGGGGTCACGACCCCCCCCCCTACGGGCGCCCCCTGCCTCAGGGTGGGGATCAGGTCACCCTGGCGTACCTGTCTGAACAAAGGCAGCGGTGGCCGGTGCACGACAGGACTGCACGCGACAAGTGGACACGGACGCTCGCTCGCCGGAATTTCCAACCGCCGCTGTCGGCGACTTGAAACGCATACCCCGCGGCGCCATCGGAATGTTTGACCTTGATGCGGCTGATTCAGGGAGCAAACCCGCTGACTAGCCCGGCGGGTCGCTCCCAGTCCCCGCGCGCAGCAAATGGGCCGTTTTCTTCAATCGAGCCGCGCATTCCTGGCAGTTCGATCTGGGCGGTTATCGGTGGGTTGGTGACTGGTAACTGGTAACTGGGATGGTCAGCGGAGGTTGGCAGTGCCGGCCGCGACGCAGGCAGACTGTTGAGAGCTGCTGGAAGATTAGATGATGGTATGACGAGGGGTGACCAGTGGCCAGTAGAGACCACACATGTCGCAGTCGTTAATAGTGCACAGATGCCGGCACTGAAAGAGAGGCAGTTGCGAAATCAGGAAAGCGTTCCAGATGATGTACCTAATGACAAATGAAACACGGAGCAGGATGAAGGAATGTATTGGAAAGTGTGTGTGGGGGGGGGGGGACTTCGATTTCGTCTTGCGAGAAACCCAACCCCACAAATGAAATATTTATATGGATATTTGGGCTTTTCTCGTCTTGGCAAACCTTATGCTATCATTTCATTTTTCTTGCCAAACAAAATAAAATATTTTAACAAAACAAATTGGCCGAAAAATGAGCGGGCCATACCCCCTGTCCCCTGATCCTACACCTTTATCGCACGGAGCGTATTATTGAAGTAATCCACGTCGAGTGGGATGATGATGCGAGAGCGTTCGCCATCATTTTCAAACTGGCTATTCTGGACAGCGAAAGTTAAAATTCACCAAACTGCATTGGACCTTTCAGTCACCTCTAGTCCTTAGTCACCAGTGTGCCACCGGCCACCTACCGCACCCTTTCCCCACATCCCTAGCCTGACTTCCAG
This sequence comes from Semibalanus balanoides, assembly GCA_014673585.1. NCBI lineage: Eukaryota > Metazoa > Arthropoda > Thecostraca > Balanomorpha > Balanidae > Semibalanus > Semibalanus balanoides. Next base: position 14,321 of record VOPJ01016568.1, read on the forward strand.
CCTGGACTGGCCACGCAGACCGCTCGAGCCGGCGCGTCCTCTGATCCCAGTCCCGATTGTTTGCTCGCTATCTGCGGTATCTCCGGCGCGGGGACAGCCCGCGGAACACACAGCTCCAGCGAAATGCGCCGGTCTTGCCGCGCGGGCGCCATGTTTGCAGAGCGTTGCGCCAGCCATTCATTCGGTGCCGCCTTTGTTTACGGCTGTTACGGCTGCTATCAGCTCTGGGCGCAGAACGAGCGGGCGGCCGCGAACGCGTCAATAGTGGGGTAGTCCACGGCGGACCCAGCGGCGCAGGGACACGTACGAGCCGGCCACACCGCAGGCCAGCCAGTGGCAGACAATGAGAGCGAACCTGTAGCTAGCTCAGCTGGCCACTTCGTGAGGGATCAGACTGAGAACTCGTGGCTGCAAAATGGCCCGGTGTGCAGAGTGTGCTTGGTTCGGGATTGATGCGTGCGGTCTTGTGGGCTCAGTAGTTCAACCTGACATGCAAACGGCTGCTATATGGTGGAATAGACGTTTACAGGACGACGTGCGAAAGGATGAAAATCGACCCAGATTTCGCCTATCATGCGCAGAAATCTCAGCTTACCACACACCGACAAGCCAGCTGAATTTGAGCATTTCCGACAGCTTCAGACATTCCCGATGACCTCATCTCCCGCAGAAATCAGACAACCTAATTGGAGCGGCGTCGAGCGCGGACGTCAGTCTCTGTGACCGTAACACATCTGGCACGCGCGGAATGTATCGGGACACGCGAGGAATGAGGAGCATCAGAGTCGCGACGGGGCGGCAGCTCGGCGACTTAGTTAGTATGCCGCCGCTGCCGCTGCCGCTGCTGCTGTGTCGGCGGGGGCGGGGGCGGGGGCGGCGGCCGTACCTGGCATTGCTGGGCGGCGCCGGCTCGGGTGTCGGTGGCGGCGGGCGTGGCGCAGCTGGTGGACGCCGCTGACCTCAGCGACGTCTCCGAGCGGCGACATTCGCTCTCAGAGGCGATACCTGCAGCACAGTACAGACCAGACGTCAGTCACAGGCACACGTCATACGCAGTCACACAGGCTCACAGTCAGTCACAGCCAGTCACAGCCAGTCACAGCCAGTCACAGCCGCTCACAGCCAGTGACAGCCAGTCCAGGTGGGCGTAGTCACAGAGCGCGAGTGTCATTGCCTCAGTCACTGCCGTCTCACAGCTCTTAGTGTACAGCTCGTAGCCGCTCACAAGCCAATGCTATCAGCCCATGTCACAGCCAGCTCGAGGCGAGGCGCTGCGACGAGCCGGAGTAACACCGCTCACAGTACAGTCATAAGTCTCTCGCTTCAACTCAGCTCCCTCTGAGTCACGAGTCCAGCACAGCCAGTCCACAGCCGGCACAGCCTCGGTCACAAAGGCCGGTTCACAAGCCGGTCACAGTCCAGCGTTCACAGCCGGTGCTACAGTTGCCGGCTACAGTGCCTGGTTCACAGTCGGTCACAGGTCCGGTCACAGCTCCGAGTCACCAGCTGGTGTCTACAGTGCCGTTCACTACCGAGTCACAGCCGGCGTCACAGCCGGGTCACAGCCGGTCACAAGCCGCGTCACAGCCGGTCACAGCCAGGTCACAGCCGGTCTCACAGCCGGTCACAGCCGGTCACAGCCAGCGTCACAGCCGGTCACAGCCGGTCACAGCCGGTCACAGCCGTCACAGCCGGTCAACAGCCGGTCACCAGCCGGTCACAGCCGGTCACAGGAAAGCAACGGTCACAGACCGGTCACAAGCGGTAACACAAAGCCGGTCACAGCGGTCACAGCCGGTCACAAGCCGGTCACAGCCGGTCAACAGCCGGTCACCAGCCAAGAGTCTACTAGTTGCCTCTGTGTTTACAGCCTGGTCATCATTGCCGTGTCATCAGTTCCTGTGTCAGCTGAGCCGTGTCACTAGCCTGGTTCACAGTCCGTGTCTATCAGCCGGTCACACCGGTCTACATGCCGTTCACAGTCCGTCAGCAGGGCGCGGTCACAGCCGGTCACAGCCGGTCAAGCGCGTCGAGCAGCCGGTCACAGCCGGTGCGACGAGACGGGTCAACAAGCCAGAGTCCACAGGCCAGAGTCACACGCCGGCTTCATCTCAGCGGCCACAGTCCTGTGTCATTCATGGGCGGAAGGTCACAGCCGTTTTGGTCAATCAGTCTGCGTCACTAGCCGGTCTCTAACATGCTCTCGGTCACAAGCGCGTCACAGCCGGTCACAAGCCGGTCACAAAGACCGGTCACAAGCCGGTCACAGCCAGGTCACAGACCGCGCACAGACCGGTCACAGCCTCGCGTCACAGCCGGTCACAGCCGATCACAGCGGTCACAGCCGGTCACAGCCGGTCACAGCCGGTCAACAGAGCCGAAGTCACAGCCGGTCACAGCCGGTCACAGCCAGGTCACAGCCGGTTCACAGCCTTGTCACAGCCAGGTCAACAGGCCGGTCACAGCCAGGTCACAGCACGGTCAACAGCACCGTCACAGCCAATCAACAGGCCAGTCACAGCCGCTCACAGCCAGTCACAGCCAGTCACAGCCAGTCACAGCCGCTCACAGCCAGTCCCAGTCCGACGTCAGTCACATCCAGTCACAAGTCTGGCATTAGGCATCATCCGGGGTCAGTCGGAAGTCAGTCACATCCCAAACATCAGTCACATCCCAAACATCAGTCACAGACTGGCGTCAGTGTCAGTCACATCTCGGCGTCAGTCTCAGTCTGGCTTCAGTCACAGTTGTGCGGCATCAGTCACAGTTGTGCGGCAGTCCGGCATCAGTCGCAGTCGCGCCACATCATGGCTGATGATGTACGGTACCACACGGCCAAAATATGGTCAACACATGTGTGGGCGCGCTCAGGGACGCATGAAATTAATGGACCCTCCCGGCGGCGATTGCTAATGACATTTAGTGTCCAGACCATCTGGTCATGCCCAGATGGTCGCCAAATATAACACAAAGGTGAGAAAGTCCTCGCTCAAGAGTCTCATTCTATCGAGACGGTCCAGAGATGTTCTAACTTCTCGGCGTAGTCAGGCTTTGTTGTAGAGTGGTGGTGAAAATCCCGACACAGAAGTAACGATTTAAGGATTTGGTAAGAGACGATGGTTTCACGCTGATCTTTTTCTTACTGTGCGACGATCAATGGTTTTGAGTTTTAAGTCACTAACCGGAATCACAAAGAAAATAAATGGTAGCGGGAAGCAAAGCAATGAATGCACGCAAGGCCAATTCTACTAGAACTTTTTCGTCTAAACCGAAATTAGATAGTCAGAGTTCGGACAATAAATTTTAGTTCAGACTGATGATTGTGGTACGATTAAAATATGATGCCTAATAACTGACTAACGCGCAAATTAGCAGCCATTATGCATTAATGGTGTAGGTATAGAATTAAGAATCACAATCGCCCGTAGGTAGATTGTAAAACAACGCATGGACTAAGCCGTTGTCTAAACGACCCTCTCCAAGAGCCTCGCCTTCAACAAAGAAGCAGCATCGCCAAGGGTCAGTCGTACTCGCTGCTGGGTCACAGGCACAGCTTTCACCCGTGCCGCTCCCTGCCGGCTCACCCCTGGCTCACCATTGGCTCACTGCCGGCCCAACGCTAACTCCTCGATAACTAACCATTGGCTCACCGACGGCCAACTGCCTCACCCTTGGCCCACCGCTAGCTCACCACTGGGCGCTGGCTCACCGCTGGCTCACGGCTGGCTCACGGCTGGCTCACCGCCGACCCTCCCCGGGCGGCTGGGCGGCGGCGGCGGCGGCGGCCGGTCGAGTCAGCTGACTGCCGCCTCGGTCATTTGCATAGCTGATTGATGGCGCGGCCGCCACGGCCGCCCGCAGCGGCGCAATCGCGCAGATCAAAGGCGCCGCGCGGCGGCCGCCGGCGCCCGTCCCGAGTGGGCCGAGCAGCCCCGCTGAGCCATTATTCCAGCCGCTTTGAGCCGGCCGTTTTTTGCCAGCGTGCGAGGGAATACGGGCGGGTTGTGTGACTGCTATGGTAGGGAGGCTGGGAGGCTGGCTGGTTCAGGATGCCTCCCAGGTGGGCGCGAGTCCGCACTGTGCGTGTCTGTGTGCGTCGAGCCAGCAGCGTTCGATTGAGTGCGTCAGTGCCAAGTGAGGTCGTCGGTCGGTGGGTGACGCGGCGGCTGCTGGCGCCATATTGCGCCGGCGTGACGCCGTGAGCGCGTCGCGGCGTCGTGACGAGATACCCGCTGCGTCAGCCGATCAAAGACACCGCACGCGGACACACCGGGCCTCTGAAACGGCCCGACACGAGCCATCGCGCCGCCGCCGCCGCCGCCGGGCAGCCGGGCGGCAGCACTCACTTCGGCTCCACCAAACTAAATCAGGGCCGAGGCCAATTTCCTCGGGCGCGGGCGTCAATTTGGGCGGCCATCTGCCGAGCGAGCGGCCGAGCGCGCCGCGCCAGGCCGGCCGACTGCTAAATTGCCGCCCGGCGCACCCAGGTGCCCGGCGGCGGCCGTTTTTGCCGAGGGAGGGAGGGAGGGGTGTAATGACCGTGACTGGGGTCGGCGCGGCGGCTCGTTTGATCGTCAGCAGGGGCGCCGACTAATCACAGCTCGCAGCGTCAGGTGCCGCCGCTCGGTTACCGCTCGCCTGACCGCCGCCGCCGCCGGCGGTTAGTTCCGAGAAACTCGCTCTCGCACCCTCCACCGCCACCGCAGCAGAGGGACGGACGGACGGCTACTACGCAGCACACGGGCCGACTGCGTACCGCTACCGCGATACGCTGGATGACGTGAGCTCGGCAGACACGGGCTGTGACGGTACGAGGACGACGTGTGAGGATCTACAAACGGGATGAGCTATCCAGACGAGAGAAAAGTGTACCGGCAGTCGCCACGTGGTGGCCTGGAGTCGCCCGTGCGTCCGGCCCCGGCGCACCTGAGACGATGGCCAGGTACAGAGCGGTCTGCCTCATCTGCATATCAAAGCACGTCGACGCTGAGGCGCGGAGCGGCCGGCCGGTTCACTTCAAACGCACCGCCCGCCCGCGGCAGGCACTAAGGTCAGCCGGCAGCTGGCGGTCAGGGACCCTCGCCCCCCCCCCGCAGCGCGGCAGACCACCGGGGGACTGTCCGGGCCTCGTACTGTGTGCCTCTGTTTATGGCTAGCGATTGTGACACCTCCACCGGGCGACTGCGACAACGGCGCTGCCCGGCGGCGGCACGTGCGAGCTTCAAAGGCACCGCCCGCCTTCCCGGTGGCCGGCCGGCGGCGACGCGCGACACTAACGTCATTGAAAGGTGTCGTTGTTTGGTCCGATGGGAGCGGCGGCCGACCGGATGGCCCGACGGGACGTGATAGTGGCACGGCAGAGGGCGGTGCACGTGGGTCCCCTCAGCTCTGTAGGCCAGCGAGCTTGCATCAGACGCCGAGGCGGTTTAGCCTGAGGCGATAAGAGCTGTCCGGACACGCGGCGCCGGCGCTGTCCTCTCGGGACGGACTGGCGCCGGCCAGCCCTCGGCTGCGGCCAGGCGCATCACATCAGGAGAGAGAGAGCGAGAGAGAAACTGCTGCCGTCCCGCTCACTGCTCGGTTGCTACAGGCAGCACTGCAGGGCGGCTGCGAGATCGGCCGGAAACTGCAGCAAACGGTGGACAGCACACGACATTGAATGACTGATGGCCTTGAAATATAGATAATTCGGGTGGTCTTACAAAAGCTTACACGCGTTAGCTACTTGACTTTGTACGACATTTGTCGCCTTCTTAGAGAAAACACAATCGATGACAATGCTCGCAGCGGCTATTGACATTGACTATAAATTTTAGTGACCTCGGATCCGGATGACCTTGACCTGACCAGAGGTCATCAAATCCACAAAAGGCTTCTCAGCAGTAGCAGACACGAAAACCTCGCTGATGTATACATCAAGGCTAAATCTGATTTCGTTAGTCCGTGCAGCGATTGCACAAAGCTAAGAGCTTCATAGCATGGACAAACATTGCATAAAGGCCCTGCCCTCTGACGCTATCGATGATCTCCAATTCAGAAAAACCAGTTCTTCCTCGACAGATGTCCAGAGCTGTCGAATGGCGCTCACATTCACGGTCCGATAATACCGCAGTACGAGGAGCAACAATTGGCCCACCCCGTTTGCATTGCGACCATGACATATTTCCAATCAGTATATGATAAGAAACTGAAATCAATGACTCACTCCGTATACGTATAGCCATCACTTGATAAACATCAGAGCTCCACAAGACTCAAACCATGCCGACTTCCGCCCTCAGTAGGACGAGGGCAGAATCGTGCCAGCAGCCGGCACAGGGGAGCAGACGTGGCCGGCACAGCCGACCGGATGGCGACACAGTGGGCGCGCCCTCCGCTCGCCAGATAACGTAAACACCCGCTCAGCGAACGGCTACAGCTGGTTGGAAAAGCGGCACGCTCCGCCTGAGATGACAGCCAACTGTCATGAGCTATCAGGCTGCAGCTGAAATCGCCCGAAAACGAAGGGTTGTTGAGAGCAACGCATTGCATGGCCAGACCAAATAAAACGGCAAACAAATGAATGAACGCCAATGAATCCTGGATCGATTTAAATATGGAGTCATTCAATGAGATGTCGGTATGCCATAAAACGTGACATAAACATCTGAGCGCATTTTGAAAGGTTATATAAACCAAGTCACATGGATGGATTCGACCTTGCCAGAAAATGGCATGGATCGAAGTTACACGCCGATATCCACTTAGAAATAGGAAACGCATTGCTGATGAAATATTTGCATACCATTTACAATTCTAAGTTCAAACATTATGCATATTTAATTCAATATCATGCAAGGAATGTAGGCATCGAAATACCATGCATATTTTTGGTTAAGATAAGATTCCTTCACGTGCGTTTCAGGTCACCAAACGCATACTGATTAGCAGAGGTGGCAAACGTTTCCGAACTTTAATTGCATAGCCTTCACCATGGAGGTCGAACGAGTTTTGAAATAACTTTGACCCCTGCACTAGCGAGTGGTGATGGATGAAAGCGCTGCAGGATAAAATTTCCATTCTTCCCTTTCGATAAATTATTGTCTTTCTCAGAAAGAGAACATGTCTCAATTTCATTAATTGCACATTCACCGATAAAAAGCGAATTCCAACATAAATCAGCTAACTATCACATTCACAGCCCTCAAGCTAAGCTTTGCCGAGTGGCTGACACCCCGACCCCATGGCCCATCGCAGCGGGCCGTCCGGCGCCGTTGGCAGAGTGCCAAGCCGGGCCGGGGCGGCGCCACTGATCTTGGGACCGGCGCCTGTGTGTCTCGGCGCTCGGGGCCGGCCGCCCCACGCGATACGGGCCGGCGAGATCATAGAGAGGCCAGCCTGACTGACCGGCCGGTCCGCCGCAGTCCGCCGCGGTCCGCCGCGGTCCGCCCCACCGGCCGCTGAACTCGCATGGGACCGCTGAAGACAGCGGACCACGGACCACAGTACCAGCCGCAGCCACAGCGGTGTGAACCGCGCTTCTTCCCTGATTTACAACTACGATACGATATACGGCCGTCGACCGCGAACCGGGCGCGAGCAATTACGGAGAGTTGAAATCAGAGATCTGACCAAAAAGTGGGGGCACTGAGGACGTGAAAGGTGGTGAGTGGGGTCCCTCGCGTGGTCAGCTGAGGTGAAAATCAGGGCAGAAGGTGGGGGACCATGCATAGTAATCGTTCGTGGGTTATCGATGCAAGCTGGAGTGACCGCTTCATCACTGTCACGAGACGAGGAACCACTGCTGCTATTCTTCAGGCTACAGTCTCCGAGCTGGCTGAAGCTACGGACTGAGCTAAAACGGAATCGCTACGATGTGTAGCCAAGACGGGACTTGTACAGGAGATGGCTCGATTTATATCGTCGAATGTAGGGCAATGTCTGCGTGTAACGTTGAAATTCATTCAACTTTTCCCGACTGATCCGCCCATTTAGAATGACGGACGCGGAAGCAATATATGCTAACGTCCGCATGAAATGAATATATGCATGTAAGTTGCTTCAAACTGTGTTTTAGATTGACGTTAGACCAGAGAAGCTTGCACGCGATCTTTGCGCAAGTCTAAGTCTGACTTGTTACAAGTTGGGGCTTTCCAGCGTGTAGTTCTGAATCGCAGTCATCACTTAGTGTCCCTACACTTTGTATGCCATTGCCGAATATGATTAGGAAAATAACGCACCAGAACCACATACGCCATGCATGTGCTTCACCAAAACTTTTTAAGATCTTTCCTTGCTTTCTACCGTGAATGGAGTTTCCTATTCCGAAGACGGAACGATTGCTTGTAAGAAAATGTGGTAGTCTGTCAACTTTTTTGTCAGGTTCGAAGGTATTCATAAGTATAAAGGTATTTTCCATCACTTCACAGAAACAAATGCATTTTTTTACATACTAATAGCTAAGTCGAAAGTCGAAGCGTAAGCAGTAAATATACGCATTCAAGAAATATCCATTGTCAGGAAAAAGACACTATCACACAGCTAATTAAACGTCCAATCAGAAGCGCTAATATGAACAGCAAATATTCCGAATAAGATCAATCACATAAGTCGCACACCAAACCTTTCACCCGATACACACGTTACACAAAGCTGATGATCAAGCGCCTTGAACTCATGGTGCCCTGAGTGGGACCAACCAAAGCAACACCGACACCACTGAGCCCTCCCCTCCTCCAGTCCAAACTCCTGTCTGCCTCACCTGAAAGATGCTTGTACTTTCCGAGCATGCGCATTTTCCACCGTTTGAGCAGAGTGGCCATGCGGACCGGCCGCGACTCGCAGTCACAGGCCATGGCTCGACACGCACTGCACCGCGCACCCCGCAGCCACGCGCGCGACCCTCCACACACCGCAGCACAACTCGTTCTGAAATCCAGCGCCGGCCGCCAGGCGCCAGCTGCGAGTCGGCCGCAGTAGTTTCGCTCGTCGCCGCCAGGGGTGAGGGTTTGAGTTGGCCGCCGCCAGAGGGCAAGGGATTTCTCGGCCGCCGCCCCGCCAGGTGGCGAGGCCGGTCAAAGAGCACCCCAGGGTGGACCCTGGTGCCTGGATTCAGTGGTCCAGAGGCGCAGCCAGGGTAGGAGGAAAGGGAACAATTCCCGCCATTGCAGGCCACAGGGGGCCCATCGAGAATGGCCCAGATACCCTTTGCATTAGCTGAATGACTTTCAGAAAGCCACAGAGGAGCCCTCAAACCAGGTCACTCTGGTGTATGTAAAAGGCCCTCAAAGACACTGAAGGACTTTCGAAGACAACCAGGGGGACCTCTGAGGCATGGCCAGTAGCCAATTGAGCCCACTTCCCAAAAAACTGCCCAGGGGCCTTGGGCATGTCCAGGGCCAAATTGAGCCCTTCCAGTGGCCTATAAAACTGCCAAGGAGCCTCTCGAGCATGTTCAGGGGCATCTTAAGCCGCACAGGGGAACATTATAGTTTTTTGCAGGGGCCTCCTGAGTCTGTTCGACAAAGCAGACAGCCCAGTCCCTTGCCAGACAGTGGGCCTCTGAGCAGGCTGGAGGGCCCATGGGAAGTTCAAAGGTCCCTTGCGTAGATCAGAGGGTCCCTTACTAGACCTAAAGGGCCCATGGGTGGGTCAGAAGGGCCCCTGAACATGCCCAATGGTCCCTAGTCAGCAAGGAGGGGTCCCAGGGCAGGTTGGAGGGCCCTCTGAGCATGTCGGCAAGGCGATAAAGCAGTCAGCACAGTCCCTTGCAAGGTCTTGAGGGCCCCTTAGAAGGCTGGCGGGCCCCTGGGAAGTTAAAAATGATCCCTGTGCAGATAAGGGCCCCCTAATCAGACCGTAAGTTGTTATTATTGGGTGGGTCCTCTTCGTATTTAATCTATATCACCCACTCACTCTACATCAGGCACGTAGCCAAGGGGAGGGAGAGGGCGCCGAAAATGTCAAATTGAGGCCACATGTCAGGTCACGGTCAGGTCAAATACAAAATTAAGGTATTTTAGATTATGGGCCATACTTTCCATCCAAAGCCTTCGATTGCGACCATATCACCCAAAGTGCTCTCAAAGATTTAATATACACTATTACAGCCCAGCACAGATCGAATGTGAGATTGTTGGCAAAAGATCAAAGGTGAAGGTTGATGGTCACCCTAATGGTCACTATACAGAAAATGTGCATGAAAGTCATGCAACACATTACAAGGGGATTTTTCCAAGTGAATAATTCGATCTGTCTGGGTACTGCATTTTACCACCAGACTCCATGTACATGATTTAATTGCCAATTTAAAATCAAAGTTAGGTCACAAAATGTCAAAAATTTGAAATTGATAAACATAAATAAAAAAGACATGAGTCTGAACCAGTTTTGTCTCAGCAATACAGTGTTGTCATTTATTTGTCTGTATCTCGTCAATAAAAGCAAAAAACGCAATTTCAAAATATGACGTCATGAGTTACCAGCACTTTAGATTTCATCGGTCATCGACTCATTACTCAGTCAAAAATAATGTCATTTTGAAATTTGGTATAGTAGTTATTATTATAAAGTTGTCTGACCTGTATTCTGTTTTTTAAATATCTTTGCACATTTTTATTTTGTAGTATTTTTTATTTGAAGGGTCAAAAACCAAAGATTTCCTGAATCTGAGATATCCATATTGCAGCCATTGCCATTTTATATCTTACACAGGTTTTGGATTGCATTTTTTGCTTAGCATATAGCCTTTGTACGGTCTGTGAAAGTTAAACCGATTATTAAGTTACAATCGTATGCAGTGACATCACCAAATTCGTTATATTTCAAAAAAAATATCGACAAAATTGTTTCATTTTTGCACTGAAGACGTCAAATTGATGTACAAGAAGGCACCCAAAATTTCAAATTGATGTCTTTGATCGCTTTTGAGTAATTACGAACATTCATCAGGAGGGGCGTTAAACGACCCCCCCCCCAGTCAATGCCGGGTTGACTTCAAATATTTAGACTAACAAAATATTCCAAGTTGGTATACCTAGCTAATTCCGATTTGGTGTCACTGGTCCCAAGGTTGATATGACCATAGAGATCCTATTTACATAAAGTAAATAGGATCAAGTAAATACATAAAGTATCCTATTTACACAAACTTTGGTCACGTTATAAGATCTCTATGGATATGACACTTAGGGCATTCCATGACAGATCGACAAAAAATCGAAATAACACCATATATTTCAGATTTCAATAAAACTGTATCTAAGGGGTTATCGGAGCCGTAGATCTAAGCTGTGACATCTTCAGCCTCGTCCATCAAACAGTTTTTGAGTTATAACCTCAGTCATTATTCGATTTTGCCCAAACCTTTAATTTTCAGCGGACGATATCTTCCATCTAAATCATGGGAGTCATATAAACCTATATATCATAAGAATCATCATAAACCATAGATTAACGTGATATAGCATTTTTTGAAAATTCCAAAATTTTGCAATTTTAAAACGCATTTTACGTTTTTTATAATGTGGCCACTAATAATTATGATGTTTTTCCTTGCCAGCATTGACTTCAATATATAAGCCTTCGATAGTAAAAATATTGGAGATAGACTTTTCTCTAAAACTTTCATTTATATTTTTGAATTTGGAAAAATAATGGTCACAAGCACGTATTTGATACTAACTTTGCACGTAAGTGTGTTAGAGAGCTTTCCCATACATGCTGCATTGCACGTCCTAAATGGGGAAAGCCTGCATTAAATAGCAACGTGCATTATACCACACTTTTGGAGTATGAGAGAAATAGTGTTTAAATAATTTTTCAGGTTGTGGTACTAAACATGTTGTTCCCGCCCGGCTAGGTTGTCCCGCCCTCCTGCTAAATCTATGACGTAGGTATGACCGTCATACGATGACGTAACGAGCATTATGGGTAATGCTTCCTTCCTATTATAGAATGATCTGTTTTCTTCACTAGCTATGTTTGACCCCACCGCTGATACAAACTTTCGATATCGTAATTTATTTCATGTCCTAATGACACAAAACACACCAACCAAGGACGTATGCACCTATTACAGAACGTTATGCACCCTATAAAACTATGCATCTAATACAAGATGCACCTATTAATGCACCTATTACAGAATGCACCTTTAATTATTACATATGCACCTAATTGCAAAAACCTGCGGAACGTATGCACCTGTTTTGGGGTCCAAATCCATGATAGTCTTGTCTTCTAATCCCAATTGTTGGCCTTCTCTTCGAGCTTTTGGATCCAGTAGGCTGTCTTTTTTTCTTTGTCTCTTTGTTCTTAGTTGCACCTATCTCTTCAAGTGACTTCTTCATCACGGTTTCAAGGATTCATCCTCGCATCTTTTCTCATAGAACTTTTAACAAGATTAAAGTTTGAGGTTTGAACGTTCTGGTTCAGACATGATGTGTTTTTTAAGTGGTGCGTAGTTAAGCATAACTTGAAAAAATGCATACCCCAGATTTGCTTTTGGTGCCAAGCCGCCCAAGCATGTAATGGGAAATACCTCCTACCCTTGCTTGGGCTGGCAATTTAATAATCTCACCTCTTTTTTTTTACATCGAAAGTACCGGACCTACCGGTCTCGGTACTGTTCGATAAAAAAAACCGTGAGATCATTAAATTGTCCCAGCCCCGGGCAGGAATATATTTAACTGAACAGCATTAATACTTTGTCGTTATCTTTCGAGTGTCGATTTGAAATGATAACCATTAACAAGAACCCTGCCGATCGCTCTTGGACTTCAGTCACGTGACTTGAGGCGCCCCGGTGAGCCAATATCAGATCGACCAAAGATAACTCCTATTTCCTCATCGTTCAATGAAAATATATTCGGAGGTCATCTGGGGCCGCAGCTTTAAACGGTTGTAATTTTCTGCACGTCGTTGAATGGTTTTCGAGTTAATAGCTTAGGCATGTTTTCGATGTTTGCGCAAACCTCGATTTTTCATTGTGGCGAATCTTCCCATCTAAATAATATGCAAAGTCAACATAAACCTTTATGTCATAAACATTATCATTACTTATTATTGATGTAAGATAATATTTTTGGAAATTCAAAAAATTGAAATTTAAAAAAACGCGATTTTAAGTAAATCATGTTTTTTGTGACGCTTGAGGTCAATGAGCAGCCTGCCAGGGGTCATGTCATGCTATCATTTAATACAGCTCGACGAGGCAATATAGTGCTATTTTAGTTACGCTCTCTAGAACTTTACGAAGCAAAGTTATTATCAAATACGTCCGGTTGACCAATATTTTTTCCAAATTCCAAACAATATATATAAAATATTTAGAAAAAATATTCTCCAATATTTGTACTATCAAGGCTTGTATAATTGAAGTCACATACCGGTAAGAAAAACTCAATTATTTTAGTGGCCACCTTAATAAAACGTATTTTTACCTAGAATCGCGTTTCAAAATTTCAAAATTTTGGAATTTTCAAAATAAATATTATTTCACATAGATATATGGTTTATGATTATTCTAATGACATATTGTTTTAAATACTCCTAAAATTTACATGGGAGATATCGCCCTCTGAAAAATGGAAGGTTTGAGCAAAATAGAATAATGCCTGAGGCTAATCTCGAAAACCGTTCGACGAAATGGTGCTGAAAATTTCACAACGTAAATCTGCGGCCTCAGGAATAACCCTCTAAACGCAGTTTAATCGAAATCTGAGATGTAGGGTGTTATGGCTTGGTCGATCTGTCATGGAATGCCCCAGTTTGCTTACTTCAGCTTCTAAAAGTTGGTACGGCCCATGTCATACTGCATTCTCATCCTTGTAACGTGCCTTTTCATCCGTTTTGTTTGGCCCTCTCAACGCTCGGGGAGGGACCCTTTTGAGACGCCGCCCCCTCCCCGGACCAAATTATGACTACGTGCCTGGTTCCGGGGTCTCTCCAAGGGTCCTGGACTCCTGAGGGTCCTGGTCTAATCCAGCTCAACACAAGTTAAAAGACAATAAACAAAAAAGGTGGCCCGCACAAAGTAAGTGGCCGAAATCCGCAGAGTTTTCCATATTCATTATTCAAGGGTATTTCATTAGGAGAGGGACCATGACTGGCTTGCCCCCGCCTTTCTGAAGGTCTGGCTGCGCCCCTGCCGTGGACTACTCTACCTGTGTCTTCTTGAATGAATGGTGAGATGCGGAGCTGGCAACTGTGAAATTCTTTTGATTGCGATTCTAGGACGCCTTAAATATAACGTAAGTGTTCGATGTTTTCCTTTTTACGAAATTATTTTCCGTTAGGACGGCCGAACAGGAAATTCCACCAGCACCATGTTGTTATGCCTTTAAGATAGAAACCCAGCCAATAATTAACTTGTGGGCACTGCTCGGTCACATTGGGATTAAACCTTTGTGCCCGAGCAGTGGCCAAGGTAATTATTGGCTGGGAATTGTACTTCCTTAGTAATAGCCGCGCCGCGTGCGTTTTACCACAGCAAACAAAGGTTAGAGAAGATACCAGTGCGGTGTGCAATGTTTCGAGACCAACCAACGCGACAATTGAATCTTGCAGCATTGGCGAGTAAACCTCACCTATAACGCCCCATCATCGGCGGGGCATGGCTCTCCTTATGTAACCTCAGATCCACACCGATTGCCGCCGGAGCGCCACTTTGACCGTCGGCGCGGCGAGATGCGGCGCTCGGTCCGATTACGGCGCGTCCGCGGCAATTACCCGTCATTACGGCGTCTGGCTATGGTGGCGCCGGTGGTGCAGAGAGGAGCGCCTGTATGGTGGTTAGGGCGTCAGGTCACTGCCGCCAAATGACAGGTACGGCACTGGGCCGGCAGGGGTCAGACCGGGCCGGGCGGCACCGCTGGCGCCGCACATCGTGAGTGCCACAGGCATCACGGGCGTGGCCGTGTAAGTACCGGGCTGGAACTGCAGCAGAGTCAAGCCTGCAGAGCTGAATGGTCGTCGACCCCAGTTATTCCGTTTTCGGGAGACCGTCTGTCAATCCGTTGACTCGTTTAGGCATCGACCCGTGCTAGTTGTTTACCTGCTAACCTGGTGGTATTTTTCGGAAGACAACATTCTCTGAAAATGAGGATCCATGGGCACACGCGAATCTTACGACATGTCAAAGGCAAAACGACGTATTTAATTGTAATTTGATATTTGTATTATCATTGTAAAAAATACAAAAAAGCAAGCATGCAAATGAGACATGATCTCATCGCTGGAGGCCATTAATCACTGTTCTTTGTGAGAGCCCGAAGTGATCTTAGAAGTCAGCTAGTTTCCGCATTTCTGCTTCATTTGTTTGCAGTTCCACTGGCCCCTGTGTCACCCGAAAGTCCATTAGATGGGATGGCTTTACCGTCCAGTTGTGAAAGACGTCCTGCCTCACCCTCCGCCAACGATCAACATAGCCGCCGGCTAAATTCTTCACTTCTTTGTACGTCAAACTCTCCAAATCACTTTCCGTCGCCCGCAAACCAGTCGGCAGCTGCTCAGTGGCGACATCTCTCACCAGTTCCACGAACTCCTGCATCACTTCTCGCCGACAGATGGCCACGCGCGCCGCCGCCGTGCCGCGGCCCTTCTTCGTGACACCCTGCCGTATACCCTCCACCGACACCTCCAGTTCACGAGGACACCCCCTACTCCACACCACACTGCACGGCGAAGGTCCCACCTTCGCACCTCCTCCAACACCCCTCTCTACCACCATCCGACTAAACTCAAACTCACTAGCGGACTGAACCAGCACTGGCGTGGCCAGCAGCGCCGGCCTCCTCACCAGCGCCCTCTGCATCGCCTCCTCACTGTACGGACACGGCCCGGTCACTATGGAACTCAGCAGCAGCGGCCCCGGCAGCCAGCAGCTCAGCAGCGTCCCCTGGAGACCAAGTCGCAGCCAGCGCGCCAGTTTGTCGCTGCAGGACATGGAGAGGGTCCGCTCGCCGCGACCCGGCTTCGTTCGCAGCACACCTGTCACGTGGTAGTCAGTGCCGGGACAGAGCGGGTCGGCCGCCTCGCCGGTCACTGGTTTGGCGCCCGTCCGGTAGATGTCAGCAGCGTCGGACGAAGCGGGTCTGTTGGCAACTTCACCAGCGTCCGCGCCGACTTCAGCAGAAGTCTCTCCACAGCCCCGGGAGATGTTCGTAGCTCTTCCCTCGTCCCGTCGCGGTCTCTTCTTCACCGGCTCGGCTTCAGCCTCCTCCGCCCCGCCCTCTCGCGGGAAAATCGAGCAGTCCCCGCACGGCGTGTGACTCGTGAAGAAGTGCACTCTCGCCCCCTCCCTCAACTCCGCGCCACCTTCCCCCTTCACCAGCCACCGACTATGCCCATCGCCTGTGAACACGCTCCGCACTTCCGCCATCAGGAATCGGCGAAACGCGCGGCGAGCGACCACCTCGGCGTGCGAGTCGGCCAGCTTCTCTCCCGTGGCGCTGAGCCGACTGGCCCCGAGACACTTACTGCCGGTGCCCAGAGCCACCACCACTGGCTGCGTGTGGGGCGGCTCGGTGAGCAGCAACCCGGCCAACAGAGCCCACTCTCGTCCCGCCTGAGGCCGCGCTCGCCGAGGCAGACGCGCGAACTGGGCGTAGCAGGCGGAAGCCACCAGGTCGGCGAACCCAGATGGAGGAGAGAACGACGGATGCGGGGTGTCCTCTGTCGATGTGGAGTGTTCGTTTAGGTGGGCCGGTGTGCTGTCTTCTCTCGTGGTGGTCCTCGCGGTGGGTGTGATGCCTTGGTCAGGCGAGACGGCTGGGCTGGAGTCGTTGGATCCTGTAGCCTCTGAGATGATATCGGCGGTGGTCGGGTCTGTTTGGGGAACACCATTGGATGCAGTTGGCAGGATGGCGACAGAAGGTGCAGGATGGGAAGCCACGCCCCTTGCTGATGTATCGGGTAGAGGCGTGGCGTCTCCACTGCATTCTGTGATGCTCGACATGATGTCAAACGGATGCAGTCTCACTTATTGGTCCTTGGCTTCTGCAGCGGCGCTTGACGGAGTCCTGAACACGATGTAGACGTAAGGGCCAGGGAGGCGTCAGGACTTGCAGCTCCAATGTTAACTCCTAACAGCTTTTCATGGATGACTTCTTGCACATGAGCGCAGATCTTCTACGTTCTCGAGTTGGCAGCAATCTGACAGTGGCGAAGCTGAAAGTGAAACAGAAAACTCTAAGCCTCCTATATTCAATCGACTGGCAGCCTCGTAACTTTCGCCAATCAATGCACGTCAGTCATCACCATTTATACCCAAGGCAATACTAGTAATTGGGGTTAGGGTTCAAGGGAGCCGACACCGCAGGGTTACATGACGCCCATATAATGTATGCCCTGTGTCTCAAATTCGATGTGACAATCTGATGCCAGTGCACGAACAGATAACACACTACACATCTCTGGTTTTGCATGTATTCGACGAGCCTGTTTCTCTAACAGTGTATACAAATATATGCGAACCTCACGCAAAAGGTGGATCGTTCGCATTAACACCGGTCACGGGTACAGCATCTCACAACCGCACTACCTATCACATGCCACTTTCAACATATAGCTGGTTCCATTTTCCTGTCAGTCAGCATTTTCACATGACGTTTACTCTGATAGAATGAAATAAAACATAGTCTGCACAAACTACGAAAGGTTTTATAACTTTTAAAATAAAAAATACCTTTCATCTAGAGTGCCTTTCGAAAGAAAAAGAATACATTGCTGCCTTGGAAAAGTATGGTAGAAAACAACTTGATACCAAAACAAACCAAAGACTACTGAGCTAAGCTGACGAGTAGGCTACCTTAGCTACATCGATGAATCACTCAAAGTACAAAATACATACAAGCATGACAAAACTACTATCAAACTTATTGCACACAGTAATTCCCAATACCAGGTTGCTGGCTGCCGTTCCTAGGTCAAAAAGCCAAACAAAGCAGACAAAGAGATTACTCACATCACATCCTAGCCAGAACAGCTGTAAACATACCACCTTACACCAGAAATACCCGCACAGCGACCCGTTGGCTGGTATACTGGCACCCGGGGGTTCCGACTAGTACAAGACAACGCAGTACTTTAAAATCACATAGTCAACATTGAACATGTAGCGACTAAACATATTGCACATACAAAGAATCGCCCTGATATCTCAATCGAAACAAGCTTACAGCTGGCATCAGGTAAGGCTTGCAATAAACTGTCGCTCGCTTTTTCTCCATAATGAATCGACTTGGACGACTGTGGATAATCGGCTATATACTGTAGCAGACCCACAAAATCAAGGTTTATATAACACGCACATTGCACGACGATACCACACTCACGTCCAACCACAAGACAGTCTCCCTACAATGATGCTTATATAAGTTATAAGCATCCCCGCCTTGTCACAGCTTTACTTTCCTCTCTAGATATCACCCACACCTCTCGTGAGACACTTCTGCCATCCTCTTCAAGGCACAGATCACGCCCCCTCACCCCCAGGAGACACCCAATCGCTCCTCGCCATCCACCGATGTCTTCCCGCCCTCCACCGATGTCTTCCCGTCAGACCTCCACCGACGTCTTCCCGTCCTCCACGAACGTCTTCCCGTCCTCCACCGACGTCTTCCCGTCCTCCACCGACGTCTTCCCGTCCTCCACCGACGTCTTCCCGTCCTCCACCGACGTCTTCCCGTCCTCCACCGACGTCCTCCACCGACGTCTTTCCGTCCTCCACGAACGTCTTCCCGTCCTCCACCGACGTCTTCCCGTCCTCCACCGACGTCTTCCCGTCCTCCACCGATGACTCCTCCTCCGTCGTGGGCACCTCGCCCCGTATGATCCGGTCTACGACCGGTTGCCGCTCGCCTGGCGGTGCGGCGAAGTAGTCCCTCTGCAGCGCCGAGTACCGCCGCCGAGCGCCACCAACGTCTCGGTAGCGCCAGTTGCGCCAGTGCCAGTTGAACAGCTCAATCGCATCCCGCTTCTGTTCCTCCGTAGTAAGGATTTCTCTGCCGGGTAAATACGTTGCACGTCAGCACGCTAAAAACACACTTTCAGTGGTGGGAAAGTTGATGTTTGTTGGTGTGGCTCAATTCGTACTCGGGAATTGGACTAGATCAAATGTCTAGTCACGAAGGTAGATCACAAATCTGCAGTACGAATGGAGCCACACCAACAAACAGCAACATTTCCACCACTGCCTTATTGTGCTCTTTATTGGACAGTTTTCCAACAAGCGAATTGTGAGCTAAAGATAATTATAAAATTAATACAACTCCAGCAAGGTGTCAATGAAAATGGCGTTCAAGCGCAATGCGCACGGGAGTAGAACAAACCAAGTACTTTGGCACAAATGACAGCAAAGTTAGGTACATCAGGGTGGTCTTCTATCATTACAAATCCTTCAGTAATACAGCAAACTTTATAAGCAAGCATATTGCACGAGCTCGACCATCTCCGGAGCAAATATTTTATCAACAAACATTATCATTCCATCGAGAAATCCAACACATCGCAATACCTCCAAAGGATGCTTTCCCACCAGTCCAGCAGCGGGCGTCGGACTACTCACAGCGGCTGTGGACGCGGAAGATCAGGCGCCTCCACGCCTTCCAGTACAACGACGGCACGCAGCGCGAACCAGCCTCCATACTCGGGGTGCAGACAGACGCCCATAACGGAGCGCTTGTCCTCCTTCCAGGGGTCCTCCTTCAACTCCTCGCGCCGGTACAGCCGCACGGCTCCGCTCACGTGGCCAGCCGTCTGCACCAGCACACGCGGCCGCCGCGTCGGTCCCAGCTCGAAGTCGTGGAGCACACGTGCTGGCGCGTGCACACGTCGCGCGGCCGCTCCCAGCACGTGACGCATACACGTGTCGAGCGGATCGCGGCGCGAGGTGGGGTCCTGACCGACGCGGCGCATGTGCGGCACGAAGCAGCGCTCGAACATGTCCGGAGTGCTGAGTACAAGGACCGCCAGGGTGTCGGGCGGGTGAGCGAGGTGGAAGACGGCAGCCACCTCGGCGTTGTACCAGCCGACGAGCAGCGGGTGGCACTCGAACCCCAGAGGCTCCAGCTCGGCGCGGAGGGCACCAGTCAGCGCTGATGCTGCGGTAGAGGAGGTGGCTGGAGATGGCACAGAGGCAGGGGAAGATGCTGCATCACTGCAGACTTCTGGTGCAGAAGAAGAGCTGGTTGATTCTGGGCTGGTGCTGACACCAGCTGTGGTGGTTATGGTGCTGGGTGACTTATCCAAGGCCTGGATGTTGCCTGACCGGTTTGACATTGTGGAAGTCATGCTACAATGCCTGCAGGACCTTTGTCACTTAGGTATGTCTGTTTGAGTTTCTTCTTACATGCTGTCTGCTGCTGTCTTCTTACATGCTGTCTGCTGCTGTCTTCTTACATGCTGTGGAGTAAAGGCTGATGGTATGCTTCACCAGTTTTACAACATTGTTGCATTCAACAACTTTTTTAAGTAAGGTATATCATGTTGATGAATTTGCTAGACATGAAAGAAGGAGAATACAATATACATACAATAAATCTTAACCACTTTCAGTATGTCAGGCTTATATGCATAATTAACATAATGAATAATAAGTGATATGCAACCATGACTTATTATAACACCATAAACGATAGCTGTTTGGATAGCAGGCACCAACTAAGCCAAATTTCCACTCACAATTTCACAAGATATACAAAAACAGTGAAATGTATTTTCCAATACAAAACTTGAAGCACTAATGATTTACATATCAATGTAATCAAGGTCAGCTTTTGGTGACCTGCATATACTCCATTACAGTGAACCTGATTACTGCTTCTTCTCTCCCTTGATAACATTTCCAATAATATATAGACATGGCTAGAAGAGTGTTGTTAAGTCATTGAAGATAATGACAAAAACAGAATATAAAATCAAGGCAGTGGATAGTCATGCAATAGATTCTCACATGTCAATCCTTAATGCATGGCTACCTATGTATCAATATGTATTACCCTTACCCAGGCAATGCTTCATAGTTCAGTAGCCTTCTTCTGATACCACTATTTATCTCCCCTTCTTTTCACATAATTTTTTTATTTCTTATTGATTAATTTGGTTTTCTATAATCAGAATGTGCCTATCTTTTTAAAAATTGTCAAGATTTTCAAATAGAATTTCCTTCAAAACCATAAATCAAACACAAATGTAAGAAAACCCTTGTCTAAGTTTGCCAACCTCGTCCTACTAGATTCCTGACCAGCCTGTGTACAAATCTATTGGGTCCTGCGACCTGCAGTAGA
The DNA here is from genome assembly GCA_014673585.1 of Semibalanus balanoides. NCBI lineage: Eukaryota > Metazoa > Arthropoda > Thecostraca > Balanomorpha > Balanidae > Semibalanus > Semibalanus balanoides. The sequence continues at coordinate 35,587 of VOPJ01016568.1, forward strand.
AAATTGCTTGTAAGGTAGGTAAATAAACTAGAAATCAAGCAGAACACACCTTTTGGAGCCCAGTAACTTTATTATTGAATAAACATGGCAAACACAAATTATTACTTCATGCTTCTAGTAGCTTGCCTCATAGGGGTTCAATGATTATTTTGAAATCATAGTGCCACTGCTTTTTGAATGAGTCATTTATTTTATAAAAAGCTGTATTTCTGTGCTGGAAAACACAGCAAAAATCTGAGTTGTCACATGGCACAATTGACATGCTTTGAGCATGAGCGTTCCATCCTGGTCACCCGGACTGGAGAAATATTAATTTTAGAGCAGCATCTGTATTTCCGCGCTTGAAGCACAGTCAAGTTCTAACAGTCTGTGTCTGTAATTCACAAGCCTTTAAGCATAGGCAGCCCCCATTCTGGATAAATTTGTTGAAATAAGATTGTGTTAAATAGCTAAAGCTATGTGCAGAAAATGGATTGGTTTGTGTTGGAGATGGCGTCATCATATTCCAGCTATCATCTTATGGAAATGCTCTGGCACCTCCCAAAAGTTTGAGACATCAGCATTCTAACTTATAAGAGTGTTTTTTTTTCTCCATGCAACGCCCATAGGTCAATGGAGAAATAAGAAACATTGAGACATATGACCCCCGGTGACCGGTCCCCCGGTGACGGAGTACATAGCGTTACAAATGCTCAATGTCGTCGGAACCTAGTTCTATGACAGGTAAAAGGGAAATTGAAAACTTAAAAAATGTGTATTTGTAAAATATCTATCTATGCTAAAATGAAAATGCAACACTCACCACAACAGTGATTATGCGGGATTCAGTTTATTTTCTCAATCAGCAGTGATCGCAGTGAGCAGTGATCAGCGGTGCTCCATGCCATTGCGAAGTCGGTTTACATCACATCTGTCTCACCACCGTCATATACGTAACATATGGCAGTTCTCTATGATATGGCAGCACACCGAAAAAGTAGCAAGCACATAAAGGGATCACTGCAGCGCCACTAAAAACACTAGAGTATCGCCATCTGTCCCTAGATGGCAGCAGCGGCAATGGGGCGCGGTTCACCGAGCTGTTTGGCGTTCGTCACCGCAGCCGCAGCCAGCGCAGACACTGAACGCCCGCCTCTGGACGCTGGCTGCCCAGCGCGTGACTGCCGCCGCCCCTTCGGACACAGGTGAGCGGCCGTGCCCCTCCCACCGAAACGGCAGGGGTCAGGCGGGATGGCTCGGGGTCACGAGCGGCGGTAGCAGGCAGCGGTCATTTCTCTCTCTTCAGACCGGGTACGTCGGATTCGGGAAAACGCCGGGTGTGGAGGCACTGTGGTTGCTTGGTGGTTCAGAGGTTCAGTTCACGGTGGCTGGTGGTGTATGTTAGCGCGGAGTATTACACGGAAATGGCACGCATACCAGGGTTCAGTCTATTCCTTTGTGTCAATAAAATCAATAATCCCTGACGCTTTCCATGGTATGGATGCAGGGCATTCACTGTAGGTACTATCACGTTAACTACGTTGACAAAACCGAGCCTAGCACAAATTTGCATACCTATAATTTAATGTAACAAAGTTGTGTTGTCCTACTTGCCAAAAGTTCGAAATGTATTGCTACTTTTAAAATTAAATTAAACATAATTAAATATGTATTGCCTACCAGTTTGCCGATCTTGTTTTACGAATGCTACACTCACCGAGTCAATAATCATTTACCGGCACTATTTCGGATGTGCCCAATCGTTCGACTGGTGCGGTCAGCTGACGACGTTCGAAGCACAAGCGGAACTTTATGAAATCGCTCGGGGGGGGGGGCTCTAATGTTAATTTTATAGATTTGAACTCAGTTCTTTCCATGCAACGCCATAGGCCTAATGCTAAAATTTGAAATCATTGGGGGGTGCTCGGGCACTCCCCAGGAGATACAAAGTTCCACCCCTGGTTCGAAGCCAGTGCGTCCAAAGCTGTTCTATAGCCTGGCGTCCAAATCCTGACTCTGATAAATGAAAGGCTTAAAAGAGCCGAGTCATGGTCGCAGCTCGCCCATGACCCAGGCAGTTGTGCAGACGATACGAGAGAGCGAGAGAGCGAGAGAGCGAGAGAGCGAGAGAGCGAGAGAGCGAGAGAGCGAGAGAGCGAGAGAAAAAGACGGACCCCCTCCAAAGGAGATGTGAGGGTGAGAGACATATTTCTATGATTACCATGCGGCTCGCCCATTTTTACATCGTCATTCACATTGACCACTTCTTGCCTCAAACATTGTAGTTGTGTGCATTTTAGTTTAGAAACACAACCTCTTCATTTCATTGCATTTGTCAACCAGTCCAGTCTTAATTTAGACGCCGTATAACTTGCGGTGCGATTTCCTTATCTTCTTCCGCTGTGTACCCCACGGACGTCTTCCGGCGGATCCCACTGACGTCACGCTCTGCAGACGTCCTGCCGATGTTCGTTTGTGACCGTGACCGTCAGTAATGTCCGCCTGTAATGAGTGACATCGGTCATATCCTCAGTGACTGGTGGCAGTGGCAGCAGGCAGAATGGTCACGTGACATGTGATACCACCGGCGATATATCGGTCATATCCATTTGTGACCGACGACAGATCGGTAAAGTGCTTGTGTGACTGACGTCAGATCGGTCATGTCCGCCTGTGACGGGCGATAGATCGGTCATGACTCATGTCCGCCTGTGACCGTCGGTCATCTGACTGTGACCGGTGATAGATCAGACATCCACCTGTGGCGGTGGCCGGTGTTAGATCGGTCATGTGACTGTGACCGGTGATAGATCAGTCATGTCCGCCTGTGACCGGTGATAGATCGGTCATGTGACTGTGACCGTCGGTCATGTGACTGACCGTCGGTCATGTGACTGACCGTCGGTCATGTGACTGTGATCGTCGGTCATGTGACTGTGACCGGCACTGCAGATCGGTCATGTGGACTGTGACCGTCGGTCATGTGACTGTGACCGGCACTGCAGATCGGTCAGTCACCCCGGGCCGGGCCGTCCGGCAGATGGCCGGTGCCAGTTTTTACGCCACCCTCGCCGGTCGGCCGCGCCGGTACGAGCCATCAGCTCACAGAGCTGCGCCGCCTGCTGTTGGCGGTGGTGTAGTGGTGGCGGGGCTGGGGGAGTAGCGGTGGCGGGACTGGGGATGGGGAGGTACAGACTTCAGAGCCACCCATCTTGGTCACGACGCGGGGTAAGAGCTGCGGACTCCAGAAGTGGGAGGTGAGCGGGGAGCCTTCACAAGCAACCCGTTTGTCACGCTAGGTGGGTGAGGACACTGGGGAGGGGAGGGGAGAGCGGGTATAACTTCCGGGGTTCTCACCAATTACTTCTTTGTCTCGGGAATCACCCGCTCTGCATAGTGTTATATGAACCTCTCCGTACCCGGTACCACTTTCCGGAATTGTAGGAATATTTCACAATACCTGCATGCACGCGGCCTTGACAGTTCAAACTCTTAGACCGTCAGTCAGCGTTGTTGTTGTTTCTTCGTGCTTTGGTCCGAAACCATAAGTCCCTATATATTCTACCTAGTGATTCGCGCTCAGATATTGTGATGCTAAAGCTCCTATTCTCCTAAATACTATCATACCTAGTTACTGGTGACTCATTTTCTGTTGTCGTCCCTGGGGCAGGTTGGCGCGTGAACACTAACTCTTGAACGCTTTTTGCACCTCTGTCTGGATGCCAAGCTTAAAGGGGAATGTCACCTGAACGATAAGGGGTCTATGAAGTTGATCACTGAGCGCCAAGTCATGCTCGTAGGCCTAAGACGAACGTCCACTGGCTTTTCAAAAAAATTTCAGAGCCAAATAATTTGGCGATCGAATTCCCGCTTTGTATTCTATCATTTACCAAAGAAAACTCTTTACAAGTATAGCTAAGATCAACCATTGTTCTCAAGCTACCCAAGAGAAAAAAAAGGGCTTTGCCTTGATCCGGAAATTATTACCCCCGTATTCAGATTAATACGCATAAGTCACAAGCAGAGAAATTCGACTGAGGACGTTTGGTCAAGTAATGGTTGAGACTTTTTTAGAGCTATTGATATGGAGCCTCAGTTAGCCACCCCCGCCCCCCCCATTACCAATCCATATGCACGTGCGGCCCCCTCACCGCAAAATCTGCAATTGTCGTAAGATCTTGGGAAAAGTCGTGATGCACGTACCGCCTGTCTGGCTGCGGATCACAAGTAAAAAACCCATACGATCAGTTTGCAGGCAGCACGAGCTAAACTGGACTACAATATTAACGTTTGCCCGAATATATGAACCTTCGATGATCAGTCAATGGTTTTAGCTTGTAAGAATTCACTGTGACGGATGTGATAACGTGTTCAGCGTGACTAGATTTAGCGCTGTCCACGGTGGGTCCGATGTCGATGGTTAAAACGTCTTCACTCCGATATGTAAGTGATAGATTTGAGGATGCAGTCTCGCTGGCGGCCATGTTAAATCGTTGTCTACCTTGTGTGTAAGTGGTGATCTCTGGGTGTCGTGTGTCATTCATTACGCTTAATGTTTAGTCGTACCACAATCAGATAATACAGGTTATGCTCTAAAGAGTCCAGGAAATGGATCTTGGCATATGTCGCGGGGCAGGTGCCCGTCACCACTCGACCCCACGCTAACTTTGCCCCCCCCGAGGTCTCTTACGAAGCTTCGCTTATAGGCGTTATGTTTAAGACATAGTAGTTATTCATATGCTGCATTCCAAGGATTGTTTAGAAATGTGGTTTTATAATCATTCTTACATATAATGAAACAACCAGTTTATTTCTTAGTGAAAAAATAGAATCCAAACGTGAACAACGTTCTGCTAAGCAGTATGATTTTCGACGTTTAATGAAACGAGATTACCGTAAAGAACGCCTCAGTCAGCCTCTTACTGAAATTCTCAAAGCTTCGTGATGCCTCCCCAGCTAATCACTCGAATGTTTCCTGACATATACATCGGCCGGGAAGAAGTCACGACCCACGTTACGTGCCCGTCTCCCAGCTGCCCTGTCCTCTGATTCGGCGTCGCTGCATTTCCACAATTATCTGAGTATGATGGAGATGAGGGGGAGCGGAGTGCGGGGGAGGGGTAAAGCAGGGGGTGACAAACACGTCTATCTGCAGTCACAGAAGTCAGCACTCAGCAGACGCCCGCTGCCGACGAGACGAGCCACTAGTCAGTCGGGCAGCCCGGAGACACTGGAGGCACACTTCGACTTCACTACGGACAGTGTTAGGGTCACATGAGGTCAAGGTCACGGGGCGGGGCAGCTCGGGAGTCGCCCAGACACGGGTATACCCGTGTCTCCTGTGCGCCCTCTCCATTCACTATAGTGAATGGAGAGGGCGTACAGGAGCCAGGCGAATTTTCCTCGCTTAGTGGGCGGGGGGGGACTGTGTCTTGGCGATCCGGCTTTTTTAATGTGCAGCAGGAAGGGGAATGGTAGGGAGAGAACAAAAGAAACCACAATATGCGTTTAAATTGCTAGTGTCCATTGGCGGATCTAGGATTTAGTTTTTGGCGCCATGGGGGGGCATCACCCCGAAGAAAAAAATCATCAAAATTAAAACAAACTCATCGGATTTCGCTCCCTTATGCATTGCCAGACGTTTTAAAATAAAATTGTACTTGTAAAAGTTGCGTAGATGTCCTTCTACATCAGGAAATGTGTAAATTTGTACCGAGTTCAGGGTGTTTGAGGGGGCATTTGCCCCTGATGCCCCCCCCCCTCCTTGGATCCGCCAGTGCTAGTGTCGCGTGTCAATGGAAGTATGTGTGTTGGCGATCACCTTGAGTTACATAAAATAAAATATTATTTTAATTTATTTTGTAATGCCATCCACGCTGTAGCCCCTTGCTGCCTCCCTCTTATAGTGTAGCCCCTTGCTGCCTCCCTCTTATAGTTTGTAGGTATATCACCAGGCTCTAACTAAGACGACAGGACAAGAAGACGAAGAGCTAAGCTGTCTATATTTCTCATATACCTAACCTCGGCGATCGCTGCGATTTACCGCATTTAAATGCGACGACGACGACCAGAGGCCGCATATGGACTGTCCACCGTTATGTCCTATACCTGCCGTTAATGTCGGGGGCTGCTAGGAATAATGCCAGGGGCCGTCGCGAGGATGGGCATTGGACACTGGCCCTGGCTGAAGATATACGGTCAGGGAGCGTTGACGTTGATGTTCGGCATGCTGGTTATGCCTTCAACTCACGTGTTGCTGGCTGCTGCTGCTACAAATGGTAGCCGGTGCTGACGGTATATTGCACAGAGATTGGTATGCTGCTCGGCGCTGTATATCCCGGAGCTGGCGGCTCGCAGATCTGCCAACCAGAGATGGAATTGACATATAATCGTTGGTATTGATTTCTACCTTGCTGCTATGCTGCATAAACCTGCTTGTGATTTTTTTTATAGCCGGATTCTTTCATGTATCGCGGAGTTAATTTTCGACTTTTAAGGTGCATGCGAATTGCGATATACAATCACCTCACGTCTGTCGAAAACATTACTGCACTATACCTTATTTATTAATACCTACGGCAGCCGATCAGTTACTAAATACATATCAGTATTCATAAGTCTGCAACTCTCATGACTTTTAATGTAAAAATACCTCCTATGTGTATTTTATCGCATAGAATAAGCTCGAATGATAATAGAAATAGAAGGGCAATTTTGTTACCTCTGGTCGAAAGTGAAACATTACCGTAGTCAGTCCGTAGCAGCAGTTGCGCTGCGCTCCATCCCATCCCTCATTCACCTCTGAAGCTGCACCGTTCCTGGGAGCTGCTGCAGCTCTGCTCTCAGCAGCAGCAGCTCCGTCCGCTCAGCTGACAACCACTAGTGGATTGGATCCAGAGGGGGGCGGGAGGGGCATTAGCCCCCCATATTGCCTGAAATCGGTGAAATTTGACATATTTTCCACTGTAGAGGGAAATTTAATAAACCTTTACCAAGGCATATTTGTTTTAAACTGTTCAGTAAGGTACAAGAAAGCAATCGATGAGTTTTTTCGAATTTGATGGAAACTGTTAAATTTAGCCCCCATTGCTCCACGTTCTGGAATCCGCCAGTGCTGACACAGCTGCAGCCAGCTCAGGGGAAACAGCTTCAGCCGCTCAGACCTCAGCTAGCTTAGAGGCAGCTCTGCGTCAGCCGCGCCCCAAACAAGGCCCCAGCCGGGGGGGGGGGCGGCCGACTGTGACCCGGCGCCTTCACGGCAGCTGCCAAGGTCACTCTGCAGCCCAGTTATAGGGCACGTGCCGTCACGGTCACGTGACTTCTCACAGAGAGCACGTGCCGAGACTGACAACGGTCACGTGACTACTCACCGGGACCGTGGGCAGAGACTTGGCACGGTCACGTGACCACTATGCGAAGGAAGTGTGTTCACGGGTAGCGGAGGGTCAGCAGAGGGATGGAGGATCATCATGACCCATTTTCTGGCTGGTCTTAACCCGCGCCCCACTGGGGGTGTTTGAAAACTCGCTCCCCTGTGGTTTTATCGAGATCACAAACAAACGGCGGCGCGTAGCGCCGCCAAATTTGGCATGACTTATCATTGATCCTTTCCGCACATTTTGCGAAAATTCAAGTTTCGTGTCGAATTAGGCCAGGTCACGAGGTAAGGTCAAGTGACGCCAACTCCCAAAAAGTTTGTGGTCGTGCCATGACCACATATTTTAAGGGATCGATATCAAACTTTAAGGATTGCATTAAGTCATAATATCTACAAAATGTTTATCTCGGATTTTTTATATCGGTGACCTAAGGTCGAGTCAATTTTGTGACCTCCCCATTATAAGTCAACGGAGAAATGTTCAAATGCTTTCTTTTTTCGAGGATATCAGTCCATTTTCTTCTGGATAATATTATCATAGGATATTAAGTATGATCCAAGTGCAGGTTTTGTTCAGTGATCCCATACAGGGACAGCTGAGGCCATTCGAGGTTGCCAACACCTTGTTTGTCTAATTAACTCTCGACATTATGCAAGATATATAAAGTGAAACTTTCGCTTCAATGTGTTTGTTCTCGTCGAGACACGTCTCCTAATATGCAACATGACCTACTTTGGTCACCACTTGACCTTGACCTGAGTCCACATTTTCTAAGTTGACCTAACATGTGTTAAAACTTAACATATCATTCAAAGGCGTCTTTACGAGACAAACATGATGGCGTCAAAATAATTTACCTTATTGCGTTATCTTTATTAGGTAAAAAGTTATTTGCGAAAATATTTTCTGCAAAAAATCATCATTTTTTACTTTAAGGACCTCTAAAGCCTTAACTATTGACCTGAGGTCAAATTTGACGACAGCTAGGTCTATTGCAAATTTCATGGTGCTGGCAATTTTTTTTGTTATTGCTGTTAGATAGCATAGCTCCCGATATATTTGGGGGTTTCTGGAGAGATGTCCTAAAACTGGCAAATTTGACCTTTGATGACCTCTGGGTGACATGATTTTTTTGAAGCTTGCGGAAAAATTGCAAATATTTTCGAAATGATTTTTGATATAGTTCGAAACGTGTTGTTTATTGTTTTTTGTCTTCTTCCATAGTAGCGGTTTTAGAAGGGGTGTTCAACCCCCCCCCAGTAGGACAGCAAATGCAGAGGCCCAGTGGGGCGCGGGTTAAATTAAAGGCAAAACCGAGGAGTGGTGCTCCGCTAAGCAATTTTGACCGCGTAGAAGTGACTAAACGCTATGCCGTTTTATTTGTAACATGATTAACCATGATTGCATAGCAAAATCCTTAAAAAAAAAACAGGTACCTATAAATGAACGTGGTCAGGTTACCCGTTACATGGTTCATGGACACATGGGAGGGCACTCCTTCCTTCTTTTGAATTATTAGGCGACACAAAACAAAATCACCGCTTGAATTACGCACCGGTTATCACCCACTCTTACCCAACGTCTGCCTTGAAAGCACCATCTCTGATTTCCCTTCAGAATGTAGGTACACCCATTTTGCCCAATTCGGACTGAGCTTGGGACACCTGGTCTATCTCTATGCCCTTCGTGTGCCATGTCTGTACTGTGTCGCCGGTACCCCTCCGTGATGCGATGTATGCAGGGGACCGTCTGGCGGGCCGGTCGCCACGAGGGACAAACGGTTCCATCGACCGTGACGTGCGCTGAAGTGACCGGCCACGTGAGCTACCGTATACCGCGCCCACTACGGCGGCGGCTACTTGGCGAGCGATTTTTGACCACCGTGCGACATTCTTACAACAGGCGCGGATCCAGGGGGCGCTTGGGCGCGCCCCCCCCCCTGAACCGGGTCTTTTCTATGGCGCGCCCGTAGAGTGCGCCCGGAGGGCGCAACTTTTTGTATTGCGCCCCCCTGACCCAAATCCTGGATCCGCGCCTGCTTACAACACCCTACAGTAGACAACAATGGGAGGACGGCGATGTCTGTTGACGTTGTGAGGTGGCCAGGCAATTTTTGGGGGATCGGATTACAGGTGTTTTTGGTGACACCTTCGTTCACCATGTTCGACAGGATTCGAGTGTGTATTTTTCGATTGTGGTTGCGTATTTTATGGAGTGCTGAGTCAGGTAGATAGGGCCACTTTTACCGCAGTGTTTCACACGGTTTATCAACTCGGGTTAGCGCCGAACAGGAGTGTTTGATCGTGGTGTCGGTGTTGACTCTGCAAACAAAACAGCAGCGCGGCGTTTACGATAGGTTTAACACGGCTCACGCTCAAAGTGCGACCGACAGCCGCCCTAGAATCCGTTCGGCACTTCATAGCGACCAGGCTTTTGTGACGTTCACTGAGGCCTGATGACGCGTATCTATTTACATCAGACAGGACGTAGCCAAGGGGCGGGGCACGGGGGCCATTCCCCCCCCCCTGAGCGAAAATTAAATTCACAGCTAGATGAATGAAGATTCTCTAAAACCGACCCTACCCCCCCCCCCCCCGGTCAGCAGCATATGGCTGAGGAGCAAATGGTGATTTTCCGACGTCCCCCCCTGATGAAAATCCTGGCTACGGCCTGCATCACTAGCTGAGAAGGCCATAAGCTGGCCTGAGAACCGGTTAAACAACCTGCGACGTAACCTTAACCGTTTATCACATCGATCGGCTAGAGTGTGCCCTTGTTTTGACTGCGGCGACTCACCGACGATGAAACAAATGCCTCAAATTGTATTCTGGGCTCCCCGCAGGCGGCTGGCGTGGAGTAGCCGGGTCGATATCTCTGCCTCTGGCCGTTCCGGTGAGTCAGATGCCTGCCACCCCCGCCCCCGCCCCGCCCCCGCCCCCGCCCGAGCCCTCCCGACGCCGTCTCACCAGCGCGACACCATGTCCTTATTTGGAGCGTGCGGTCGCCGCGACAGCGCGGCGCCGGGAAGATGCAGGCCACGGCTTCGTCGCCGCAACTTCCGCTGGGCGCTGCCCAGTACTTACCCAGGAGCAAGTGACGAAATCTATCAGCGGGTGTCCGTCTGTACGAACTGTCACACTTGAAAGTCAAAGACTTGGGTCTGCCGTCTCCGCGGCCAGTGGCGGATCCAGGATTTTCATTGAGGTGAAGGGAGGGGGATACAGGCCCAGTCCGGGCCTGTAGCCCTAAAAATACGCCTCCGGGCCGCCCGGAGGTGCGGCCCGGAGGTTTATTGGTTTATTTTTTGGTTTGGTTTATTTCTTGCAGGGCTGTGGAGTCGGTCGGTTGTCAAGTGACTCCGACTCCGACTCCGACTCCGACCCTCCGGGCGGTGGTCGACTCCGACTCCGACTCACTCCGAGATCGACTCCGACCTTCAACCCATGCCCGGTTGGTAGCCGAATCTAAACGCCATCCCAAATTTGCTTATATTCTTGAACTCGGTTGTAGATATCGCATCCCAAAAATCGATTACCCAATGATCGTTTAAATTTATCACCTTTTCAGAAAACAAATATTTAGGTTAGTAGGGAGTAGAGCATTTTATTGATGTTCCTCCGTGGCTTAGACCAGTATTTATTGGCCCACCGTTTTATGCGAAAAAAAAAACGTACATGTATTCAAATGAGTGTGAAATTTACGTTCACGCATTTTGTTTAATGGCATTATTCTGTAGAGGATTCGACGCGGCATATAATTCGAACAAGCAGAACGTTAAAAATTTATATTTCAATCCATTGCGTGTAGGCAATACGGAAAAAAGCCGAGTTAGATGAGGACCGAAAGAGGTACTTGCAAGTACCGGTCGGTTAAAAGCGTGAACGCTTAAAGGGAAATAATAACCCTTTTATTTTTGTTAACAATTTTTTAGGCTTCCGTTGGTATAACAATTGATTTTATTTTGAATTGAAGAATTAAAGTTAAAAAAAAAAATCCCCACTCTAGGATGTATTTTTTTACAAATTAAAAAAACATAATATACTTCATTTGAACTAAATGAAGCAGCATTTTTCATCACTATTTAAAAGCGCGCCATATCTTGGAGACGGTGTTTTCAAATTTATGCAACGCTGAACAATGTCATGTGAAACAAATCGCCCGACACTAAATTAGATAGTGGGTCGTTGTCCAAATGCATCGATGAGCCTTCCGATGTAGTTTCCCGTTGTTTTATTGTTTGTTATTTGGTTAAGGGAAAATGTCTATCTTTCATGATTACATAAAGCTTAGTATTATATACACCAGAAACAAAACTACCAAATTTCCTTATGTTCAAAATAATTAAGCAATTTGTACTAATTGCGGGTCGCAACCACTAAAAAAGACCGACATACAAGTGCATCGTTTAACTGCTAATTTGGTTACCTGTTCATTAAATGATTATTAGATATAGAGGATCTACGGACATATAATTCACAAGAAGTTAGAGCACAAAACACATTTTCCAATATTTCATTAAAAAAGGGGAAAAACGGAAAATGCCCGGAGTATGTAAGGACCAAAAGTATTTGAAGCACCTGGCAAGTACGGTCGCTTAAAACGTGGGAACGGCTTATTAACTTTTAAATGGCCAAAATCTTTTCGTAAAGGGAAAGTTTTGTATGCGAAATGTGACTATTTTTAACAATATAATTTGGTTCGTCTGTCGATTTCCAAAGATAACTCATTTTTGGTGGTGAGAAATGTGAGTATTTCCCTAAACAACTCTTACTTTGAAATAGTACAATATAGTGTGGTTTGTTTGTCGATTCAAGAATAAACTCCTTTGTTGTGGGAAAGGGATAATATGTATCTTAACAAAAGAGAGTGGAAAATACTTTTAACTCGCTTGACAAGCTTTCAAAATTGCTTGTAAGCTGGATTGGTTTCCGATCTACCGATTTCTTAATCATCGTCAAGCAAAATTCCTTTATAGTGGCATTTGACCTTGCGACTTGAAGACATCCCCTGAGTATAGGCAGCTGTTCTATTACGTCCATCGGTAATACTAAATAACACAGATTATTAATAAAATTCTGTATGGGAAAATAAGCTTAGTGAAAAATTCGAAGACTTTCAAATTATGCAGTCATCGTCATTGGTGATCCATTTACAAATACTTCTGGAACAGTACGGATGCCATAGTGCAAGCACCTGCAGCCGGATCGGAGTCGGTCAAATTGTACCGACTCCGACTCCGATCCGACTCGGCCAAAATAACCGACTCCGACCGACTCCGACTCCGACTCCGACTCCGACTCCGCAGCCCTGATTTCTTGGGGTAAGAAAACGCAAATCCGAGATAACCATTTTTATGATAAATTTAAATCCCCTTTCCTTTGAAGTTTTGTATTTGCAATTTGCTTAAAAAATTTATGTTTTACAATCTTTCAAACATGTATCGTTTTTCCATCAAAAATGACATGTCATAACGTCAATAAAACGTTATAATTTCCCAACGTACCTACTGCATCGATTTCATTGCAATTTAGTAAGAAGTACCTATAATTATTCATGCAGCATAAGGCACTGCAAGTTTCACTTCGATATCTATCATAGTGTTCATTGTTTAAGTTATTGAGAAAATCCAGGAGGGCAGATTCCCGCCCCATGGCGGGACAGCCAGTGCAGGAGCGCGCGAGGGGCACGCACAATTGTATACAATTCCCATGCTCCTGTGGAAGGGGGAGTTTGTCCCCACCCCTGTATCCGCCACTGCCAGCGGCCATAGTCCTTGGTCATGAGGTCAGAGGTGCAGCAAGGTTGTGGACAAGTTGCAGTGTTGCAAGTTGCAAGCTGCGGATCCAGGATTTCGGTCAGGGAGGGGCGCAATACAAAAAGTTGCGCTCTCCGGCGCGCCCGTAGGGCGCGCCGTAGGAAGGTCCCGGCTCAGGGGGAGGCGCGCGCCCAAGCGCCCCCTGGATCCGCGCCTGGTGCAGGGGGCAGCCAGGGGGTAGAGGGGGCACGTGCCTCCCCCATTGTGTCGACTTATACACCTATTATTTGTCGGCGACGTCCCCGTTTACGACGTCTTAGGGGCCCTTCAAAATAAAGTGGCCCAAATCCGAGGATACATTTGGTTTTCGCGACGCTTTTTCGGGGAGGGGTGTTTGCCGAGGGGTCCCTGGGGATGCCGTGCCCCCTTGTCGGAGGTCTGGCTGTGCCTCTGGTGTCGTGCCTTTATAACTCATTATTGTCTCACACCCATTTTTTACAATGCTATATGATTAAGGGGTGCCCTTCATGGGTTTGAGGGCGCCATCCATGGATTTGAAGGCACTATCTATGGAGTTTGGCAGGGTCAAACTCCATAGATAACTCAAACTCCATTCCTCAAAACGATTGAAATTCGATCGAATCTTACGCATTTACTGATAAGAAATAAGAATATAACACCTTGTATAATGGAGGAAGGCTTCTTTGATCTCAATCCTTAACGTACACATTAGCGAAATCCGACGATTTTTTTAAAAAAATTGTACAACTTTTTATCTGTACCCAAAAACAAATTTTGACCGTTTTGGATCCGCCAGTGGCATCTCAGGCCTGGCCCTGGCGCAATTAATACCATTTTGAGATGTCGAATTAATAACCACAGACCTGCCAGTCAATCAACTGTCTCTGATTTTTAAATTTGGGTTATATACAGTTCCAAAAATATAAACAATTAATTGAAAATATACGATTATGAGGATTTTGAAAAAGTATACGATGGGGACTTGCACAGTGAATATAGGTACGTAAAGAACTTGAAGTCGTGTCATTAAAACTAACCGGCTAATGACTTGCAAAACAAAATGCGTCACTTTTGAGTTGTTAAGTATGCTATACCTACCCGTGTCATTTTATCTCAATCCTTAATATAATCCTTAATTATTTTCAATGTTCGATGATAATATCACTCGATGCGTATCGATGATGCAAACATATTGATGAAATATGTGTATTACTCTAAATGGGCCTTTTTAAAAACTTTATTCCTTTAAACATAATATTCGATTTTTTAAATGCTTCATTTACTTTATGGATTATTTACTTTTGCTATTCACTCGGCGAGGAGGTAAATCTAATGCAATTGTGAGGTAACACAATTCGACCATCTTTCGTTTTTTTTTTTTTATTTGCGCGTCGGACTAACCCTGTTTAGTAATCGAATATTAAACGGTTTTAGCTAATTAGCAAGGATAGCTCATATATAGTCGGAAAATTAACCTTGGTTTACCTCAATATTGACTTGACCCCTATAAAGGCCACATTATTTTGATAGAAGCTTGTCTCGTGCTATCTACAGCGTTTCTCACTTTCAGGTGCCATCAGTGAAAATGCTTGCGTTGGCCCCCCGTTGAAATCCTTACAGGGGCCCGTGGAGTTGGGGGCGGCTCTCCTCAGCTTTGGGGCGCCTTCTCAAGATGTCAGGGCGTGCATAGCCTAATGCGTTTCGAGGGCGCGCTTCCCAGTTTGGGGCGCCCTTCCGAATATCTGAAGTTCAGGATATTTTTTGGGACATCTAGGTGCACTCCCCAGAATTGGGTCGCCCTCCATGGGTTTGTCGGCGCCTGCGGCGCCCAGATTGCGCCTTCGGCGCAAAAATAGTGCTCCTGCGCCTTCGCGCAAAGGGGCGCCAATTTCCATTGAGGGGGGCTGCCAGCCCCGTTGCCCTTCCTGGAGATTCACCCATGTCTGCGGCTTTTATGTGCTAAGAGGAGCATTGCGGGTCTGAGTTTTTGCTGTGCTTTAAGAATTGCACAAAAATGCTTAACACGAGAAACATGTTAAAATTATACAATAGCTGGTGGCTTCAGTATAGCCGACCGCGGCAGCGCTTGGGTAAAAGCATCGCATGAGTTCCGTATATCACGCACGTGTCAAAATATACCGACAGGCGACAAAGCAAAGCACTTTGTGCGACCAGATGGCATCCGACTCAAATATGATGAACGCTGGCGTAGGACCGTCAAAGCTAATTAATTAGGGATAAAGCAGCACTTGGCTAATTAACTAGGCGACCCGTTTCGCCAGTTTTCGCACAGAATGTCAGGAGTGTATGCACGATGATGATAACATGTTTGACGTTGTTTTTCCAAAGCATTACCGACAGTTTTTAAGTATATCACCTGTGACTGACATTAAAACAAAATACTTGATGTAACGTTACGACTTACGGGGATTGGGGACGGTGCTGAAGCTGGGGCTGGGGCTGCCAGGGCAGGGGGCCAGGGTTGTCATTTTCTGAAAACGATTGGGGGGCAATGCTTAACTTTATAGATTATAATTGCATTCTTTACCATGCAACGCCATAGGCTATATGTTAAAATTTAAAATTATTGGGGGGCCCGGGCCCCCCAAAAGTATACAAATCGACACCGGTGGCTGGGGACGATGCTGGGACTGAGGCTGGTCTGGAGCTGGGGCTGGAGTCAAGGTTAGAGCTGAGGCTGGATTTGGGGCTGAAGCTAGGGCTGGAGCTGGAGCTGAAGCTGAGGGGCTGGGCCAGTTTGGAACCGTGGCTGAAGAACCGTTCAGAAGCGCAGTCTGGGTAGACCACAAGTCCACAAAACGAAACCATCCACCAGACTCGGTGCCTGACCGGCTCACTCGATGTCGGACAGTCGGTCAGCGTGTCGCGTGCCGCCGCGGCAGATGGTAAGCGAGCTGGTGCACCCACCGCGTCTCCAGCGCCTCTGGCGGCGAATCGCCGAACTAACACTGACCGGCATCCGGCACCCGTTTCTATGGCAACGGCTCGCGACGGCCGGTCAGTCAGAGCGCGGCGATGCAGGCGGTGATGTGCGTGTCAGGCAACTGGGGAGTGGGAGCAACCGCTGGCATGTTATGCTGCTGCCCATCCTGCTGAATGACTGCTGACTGATGGAGACGCAGCTTACTTGGACAGTGAGGGGAAACGAAGCGCGTCGATGCGCGCTGTTTAGAAGATTATCCACACACTGTGGAAACAAAATTGAGTCAGCTCGTCGGTCGAGCTTGGGAGTTTAGAGCTCCGAGCTGGCACTGCGATGCCTGCGAGATGCATTAGTCACGGTTTAGAGGGAAATGGCTGAGAAAAACAGCTGCGAAATATCGAACTTGGAAGGGTTACAGCTTAGGGTAACCGGAAGTGCCATATTTGGTCGCACAAACTCTGTCCAGGTTTTATAGTCGAACGTGTGTTGCACACTGGGGGGGGGGGGGGTGAACTATTCGAGGAACCTCTCTCCCCAGTTCCCCTTCCCCTGGTCCTGACATTAACAATCCCCTGCTGACGGCGTGTGTCTGTGTTTCGTTTCAGACCCGTGGCGTTGCCATGACGACGATAGACTCTGACTCTGTGGCGATCGGCTATGACCAGGTTCGCTCCGACCAGCGCACAGATATCAACTGGTAAGCTGAAGACCAGCACAACATACTTAAAAGCATATATGACTCTCTCCCAAAGAAGCTGGTACTTGGTAGGGTAAATGATGTGTGATCGTAGTTAGCAAATCATTGCTTTACATTCCATTTTCTTCATTCTAGCTAATCAATCTTGAATCTAGCAATCAATCTATCTAGCCAAATCTAGCCAAACTTGATTGGTCCAAACATACAGTGAGCGAGGCCAAACGGAATGTTGATGGGGCAATGGTGAACTAAATGAAAAGGACACTCCGCCCATAAGACGGATTAGGCTGCTATTGCTCTCCAATGGAGGGCTCTCGATAACATGTTGACTGGGGGGGCAATGCCCCCCAGTGGGGGATTGCCGCCCCCAGTGGAACCCAATTTGCCGCCAGTTGTAACTGAGTTTATTTTTCGTTCACGAGCGGGCACCATGAAATGTGTATGATGCATCACTAGACTTAACAAAATTCCTTCTGTCAACCGACCTTTTTAACTGTTCTGCATAGCCGCGGGTAGCATTTTAATGGGGGGAGAGCAAATGTCCCTCTTAGTGACTGCTGGCTCCCTCCCAAGTGACCGAATTTTCCCCCCATAGTGGGAGCAGAATTTGTAGGTTACATACGATTATACGGTTTGTAAAGTATATAAAATCGTCAATGAAGCATGCTTTGAGCTTTAAACCAATAATACGCCGTTACAGCTACCTAGCGCCGTAGCTTTGATATCTTGAAAATGGATACACGCCCCTCGTCGCGTCGGCTCAAACTTGGCGTCGAGCACAAGTGTCGATTTATATACGTTTGGGGTGGTCCTCGGCGCCTCCATATGTTGAGTTTGGTCCCCCCAAAATGCTTTCGGCTCCCTAAATGTTTTCTGATCAATGACTGATCCAAGGGGGACAGAAGGCCCAAATCCCCAAACCACCTGATATCAGTAAAAAATTGCGTAAATTATTCGTAAAAAAAGAAACCTTAACGAAAGAAAGTAAACTATTTCACCCATTTATCCATAAAGAAGCAAAACCCGATCAGACTGTTTCATCGTTTGA